>JZKD02S0761039.1:0-14799 GCA_000966675.3 Picea glauca
TTAAGCCTGGGAATAATATTTTAATATTATTCCAAAAGATATGAGCATCATATGTTTTTATCCTAAGTCCTTTTGGAAGGACACGTGATTTCCCAAGTGGTGGGAGGAAGGCGTGTGGATGGAACGCATGCAGTTTCCAAGGTGACAAGTGTCAACCCTGGTGCATGCAAATAAAACAGACGAAGCAAGCCGTGAGGGGGGGCTCTCATCCATTCGATCCAACTGTCCGGAGGGTGATCAAGGGAATCCAGTCTGTAAGGGACCCTCGTGTAATTCTGATACAGAAAAGAAAGCATGTGTTTGTCCTGAAGAATCCGTGTACACCCCTGTCCAGAGTTGTGGAGTCTGTGTCTGTCTCTGAGAAAACCCATGTGCGCATTCCCTGAACGGGAAGCATGTGTTGAATTTGAGTGGAAGGATCTTTGTTATTCGGGGAAGCTGAGCTAGCCTGTGTGTGGAGTCCCTGTTCCGAAATCAGGATCGTGAGATCATCCTGTGACTGCTGAACTAGTTCTTGGGAAGCCTGTGTCTGTTTTCCTTGTGTTTGTTGTGGCACGCAGTGCTTGTCTGCGCTTGGCATCCTGGCCAGAGTAAGCCTATGCTGAGCTTGTGTATGACTTCTCTCTAGGTGAGGGAGGTGGTTGATGTTGGAAGAGGCAGGTTGTCAGGCCTGTGAGAAACTCTTTCCAGGTGAAAGAGTTT
The DNA here is from genome assembly GCA_000966675.3 of Picea glauca. NCBI lineage: Eukaryota > Viridiplantae > Streptophyta > Pinopsida > Pinales > Pinaceae > Picea > Picea glauca. The sequence goes on from JZKD02S0761039.1 coordinate 703, forward strand.
GTTGGGAAGTGTTTTTTTCCAGAGAGTGTCCAGCACCAGCTACGGGCTCTGAGACTTCCTGATCTGGCCTGTTGTCGAGACCTAGAGGGGGAGGTTAGCACCGATGGACTGTGCGTGTGAAGGTGTATACTCTCGGGCAGAACAGGCATGTGGGGAATGAGGGTCTGGTAGTAGTGGGCGTAAGATGGCATCTTTGGGAAGAATCCTTCCAAATATTTATGTGTTGTCTTCTCTGTAACCTCAGCCTAGCCTAGGAGTCCTTGCCTTGGGGTGGAGCTCGGTCCCAGCTCGGGGGTGACCCACTGTTGAGATGATGAACAGTGTGGTCTAAGGCTGGGAGGTTCTTGGAAGGCTTGCACTCGGTTGGTGATCTCTACAGTTGTTAAAAGATAAGTATCTGAATTATGCTTTGATCATGTTTTGCATGACTGAGTTGTTTATGTATCATGTTTTCTGCTGTGTATATGAATTAAATGRTAAGGCTAAATGCTTGTTGAATATAGYAGTAATTCATATGTTTTACTCTGAGTTAAATGTATTATTTTGCTTGAATGCATGTGGTTATATAATTCCAGTATGAGTTATGTAAAAGTCCGTGTACAGACTGGTTAGGAGAGGTTTGAAAGCCTCGGTAGTGAAAAGGGTACACTACAGTCTCATACATGATTAGCTTTTTTATCATCATTCCTATAACAAGTTCTTATCTTTTATTTTTCTTTGGTTATTGTCTCATAACCAAATTAACATGACATGCTACTATGTCAGTGTGTGCATTCAAAAGATAAAAGATTTGATAACTATAATAGGCCTCTAGCCTTTACCACACCTAGTGGTAACTTAATCTTGTCAATGCACTTAAACAATACCATACAACGTAGTATAAAATTCAATTTGGGGAAATTATTACCTGGATTTCCCTTTGGAAATTATATAACATAATTTCCAAAAGAGAGATACTTACCTGCATGGTTTCCATTAAATGAGTTTAATGCTACCCGATTAGATGATGACAATAGAAGTTCTCATGCTTCTTTATCAACCTTATAATTCAACATTCCAACTTTCTATTGCTTCATTCCATGTGCAGCGACATTATCAACAACACTTGCAGACATGCAAGCATTCTCACTTTATCGTTGTCCCAACCAGCCATAAAATACTTGCTGCTACAGTAATTGCAACAACTTATTTCTTCATGTATCATGTTTCCTTATTTATCCTAGAAGTCTTCGATTCTTCCAGATTCCCAGATCTTCATGTGCTCTTCACTGTAACCACTGTGCATGCATATTTTTTATTTGAGCACTTTCTATCCAAATCACTCTTGGTTGCCTTTTATTTTCCATCCAAATACTAAACTGATAATAACCTTAAACTTTTATTTACTTCCCAGATCCATCTATCCCAACTCATACTTGGATGAATTACATTTCCCATCATGTTGTCTTATAGACTTTGGATACTCAACATCCATTTATTTTTCGGACTGAACTACTTCAACTCTTTCTGGACTGAATACTTTAGTATTTGGATTTTCTTCCACCCTTCTCCACTACTTGCCAACTAGCCTCAAACTTGGCTTGCATAGCCAATCTCTTACCATACTGTAGGGATGCACATATGCCTCCTTCTCTAGCTGCATAGAATTAATTAAAATCACTTAATACTGATTTTAATTTACCAACACAATTTCAAGTGATACTTCCACCCCTGGAAATGTCACTCATGGCTCCTTGCTATTTGAGATGGATTCTTCTCAGGCACCATCTCTTTTACATTCAAAACCAAACATAGAGCCATTTTTCTTTTCATGGTTCTTAATTAACTCTCTACAGAGATTCATTTCACTTTTAAGTCTTTCTTGGCTTAATCTCTCCATGGTATTGTGGAAATATCTTCAATACCTTTGGAATGCATCAATAATCTCTTCTAGTATTATTTTTTTCCCTCTTGGAGTGTTTTCCATGCATTCCTATTTGCTTGATTTATACCCCATGAATTATTCTTCCATTATTCTAGGATGTTCATGGACTTGCAACTAAATATTATGTTGATATTAATTTTCAGCATTCCACTATTATTCAGATCCCTCTTATCCAACTCCTACATGACCCAATTCTATTTCCAGTCATGTTTTCTGAGTAACCTTGGACAATTAACACCAACTTCCTTCTTGAGGTACTTGATTTATCCCTTCCTTAACCGATCATATCAGTACTTGGATTTTCTTGCTGGCTATTACTTTCCCCTGTCTTGACTAATCTGATTTCATCCTGCCTTGCACAATCCACTTCTATCATGCCATATTGATGCCCTTCATACCAAGCTTCCACTGCACACTCTGATAACCATAAGGGAAGCATTACTCTAATTTCATATCTAATCCATGGATATGATGCACTCTTTATCCAAATATGCATTAAGCCTCTTTATTTATCTAGTTACTATCATTCCGATAGTCAATTCCTTTTATAATATATCTTACTCCCATTCATTGCTTAATTTGTATATTGGTTTCTTTGGGAGTGTTCACTAATTCATTCTCTACATGATCTATTCCTCTGCCTAGATTCCATTGACTACTTGACTAGCATGAGAGGAATTCCTATAGTGGCTTCCAAAGACTTTATGGCTATGCCAAGATTCATACTTTAACCTTTTGTAGTCTTTGATTTTGATCATCTTATGAAATATTTTGTCATAGCACTCTTTCCCTGAGTACCTCTGCTTAATTTTAACTAAAATTCAACCTTCTCGCCTATTAATAACTAAAATTTTTAACTCTGCAAAATGTGAAGCCAACAAAACTTTGTCAGGTTAACTGACTCAACAATTTTAATGAAAATATATGAACCATTCTGGTTCCATAATATATCATAATTATTTCTTCTGATTCCCTAGAAAATTTAATGCCCAGATCAATTTTCTGGGTGAATAATTATATTCTACTATTCGATACCTTTCCAACGCCTACTCCCATGCTCAATTTTGAGTCTTGAGCAAAAAGTTATGGCTATTTGAAAATTGCCCAATAACTTTTCTGTTCATTCTTCAACTTGGCACAACTCTACGTTGTAAATATGCATTTTTGCACCTAATCCATTAGAATTTTCTTGGGACATCCATTTTGTTTCTTCATATACATATTATGGACACTCTGTCCAAGTTTCACCCTTTTCTGGGTTCTTAGTTACAACCGACTGAAGTTCTAGGCCAAAATACCATATTGTAACTGATATGCTATAGGTACCTTCTTTGCCATATTAAACACTTTTAACATGCCTAGAAATTTAATTTAGCTCTTGGAATGTCTTCTATGGTTCAATAGATTTCCATTGACTTCTACTGCGCCTCAATTTGATTCCGGGGCATAAAGTTATGGCTATTTGAAGTTAGATGGGTCTTAAAATTTACCCTTCATTGTTTGTGTTGTAACTTTCTAAAAAATGCTCCGTTTGATGAACAATTTACACCATTAGAAATATCTCTCCGAGCTCTTTTATTTGAGTTGAAGAGACATACTATACCTTTGGTACACCTATGTCTCATGGTTTTTGAGTTGCTAAAAACGCTCTTAAGGGCCTCAAAACCGCGCTGCAAAAAGATGACGTTCAAATGATATAAAACGTCACAGAAAATCACTGGTTTTTTTCTATTGTTCACCCTTCAAACAACTTCGCGCACACAAATTTCAACCTGTATGCCCATATTCACCATGCAAAACAACAATGCAAGGTAAATCGTGCTTCATGCACTTTAAAACCATTGTGTATCACTTCTCTGTCGCGCCAATAACTGTGCACTATTTTTGTGTCGCGCGCCAATATTCACTGTGCACAGTTTTGGTTCTTGCACTATTACCTGTTGCGCACAACTTTTGTATCACACACTATTATTCCATGTGCATTGTAGTCTACGCGCTGCACCATGCTAGAGTTTAGTATGTCTCCACCGCGCACCAAAACTCTATGCGCATCACTAACTAAATTGTCGCGCAACAACATATACCCACATTGCGCGCACACCAACAAAACTCCTTTGTGCTTTGCCAAGACTACACACACCAAATGTGTCATTATTATGTGTGTGCACACCGCACAATGATAACTTTATCGCGCGGTCCTGTACACCAACATTTTTCCACATGGCACCGAAATTTAGTGCTCACACCTGCACACTAACATTTTTCTGTGCGACACCGAAATTTAGTGCGCACACCTGCACACTAACATTTTTCCGCGTGGCACCAAAAGTTAGAGCGTGCACCAACACACCAATATCTTGTCGTGCAGTGCTGAATTTTACCTATCACAAGCTTTTCACTGCGCATTATGCATTTTTAGTGCGCCCACCTGTGCACATTCACTTTTATGCGCAACAATTCCTTGTGAATTTCGTTGTAGAAATTGATGATTTTTCTTAACTTTTCCCCCAATTTACCATAGACATTCTGCAACCATGAAATTCGTTCCATTTCACCCCAATAACACCAATTCAACCTCTGCAAAAACAAATCGTTGTAGGTTGACATTTCTGGAATGATTTTTTCCTAAACTCAATTCACGAATTGAGAATTTTAACCACTAAAATCGTTCCATCTATCATGGATTCACTGTAAATTCAAATTTGACCAACTCCAGGTCTGAATTTGCTAGAACAGATATTAAACCAGTAATATCTCACCACTTGGCCGAATTTCTCAATTTTCTCATGAATTTAACAACAAAAATTGGGGTTTTTCCCCAATTTTGCCCAATTGTTGTTACTTTTTACCATGGACGCTCTACAAACTAAAATTTGGCCACTTCGAAATAAATCCTCTGTGACATTTCACTCCAACTCAACTTTCTCGGCCCATCCAAGCTCGGTGTTGAAAACTTAAGCTCTTATACCAAGTTGTAACATCCCCTACCACCAACAGGCTGGGAAATTCCATCAAACACTTTAATTAGCTCTGATATGATTTTGTAATGTCCCCGAGCACCCAGGCTGGGCCACACTACACCAGAGAACTCTGTTATTCTCTCTATGGAACATACTGTAACATACCCAACATCTAACTGAGTTATGACACATACATTTTCCGAACTGCATGCAATTAAAATATATACACACAGAACTCTTGCGAAAGCATTATATATAAAACGTAAACATACCGATACATCTGTAAATACATGGATTCACACTGAAATAATAGTAAACATATACATGCAACATATACAACAATACACATAAAAATAAACACGGAAATAATAATGCAGCATGTAAATTTATCACATAGTTGACGCTATCTTGGTAAGAATATCACCAACTGCGTGCAGACCTTCCACGAACCTCCCAGCCTTAGACCACAATGTTCATCACTCTAAACACTGAGTCACCCTCGAGATGGGACTAAACTCCACTCGGGTAAAGGGTTCCTAACCAGGCTAATGGCTCATGGAAAACAGGAAAGACTCCGTCACAGGTGCCTACTCAAACTAACAACCTACAATCTCTCATTCCCCACATGCCTATCCCACCCCAAGAAGTGTTCCCCTTCTCTGCTCAATAGTCCTTCAACTGCCCCACTTCCCTTCCAGGGCTTCAACAACAGGCCAGACAGGAAGTCTCAGAGCCTTGTAGCTGCAATTTGTCACCTTCAGGAAATAAATTCCCAACAATTCTCTCACCCAAAGAGAAATTGCTCACGTGATTGACAACTCGCCTCTTCAATATCCCATGGGCCTCACAACCCACTTCTTCAGTATCCCACAGGCTTGACAACCCGCTTCTTCAGTCCATCTCCCCAGCGAACTAGCTACACAAACAAGTATGGCTATGGATACATGTTCAGGTACAATCATGAAGATACAAATGATAACTCAATGGGTGTGTGCATGCTCATGGATGATTGACTAGATGACTGAATGATGGAAGGAATGATGGGAAGAAATGATGGAAAAGATGATGGAGAAGTCTGAAAATGAACTAAGTCCCAACAATATGTATGCATGTCCCCAACTTGACACTTGTCATGTTGGGAGCTACTTTGGCCCACTTGTCCCCAACTTAAGAACTTTGGATAAAATGATTGTCCATACTTTATGATTTAAGAATATTAATATAATATTCCTTTTTGGCTAAAGCTCCCTAGCTTATCCCTTTTCCTTAACTTTTAGGCCCCTCCCTTTCCCTAACCAGTGGAGTTTAGTCCCTCATCTCTTTTATCATGGTCAGTCTGCGCGCAACGACGTATTTTATATTAATGATGAGATGTATACAAATATAGGCGCATTGGCCTTTAACATCTAGGCTCTATTTCCTAATTCAAAACATAAGCATCCTAGATTATAATAACTGGCTCACCAACCTATAAAACACAACAAATACATAAAGGTTCCCTGGCCTCAATAGTGCGCGCACTTAAGTTGTTGCACACGATATCCTAGAATGTGCCCATTCCATCATTTTACTGCACAGTACATGCACACACTACGCCATGGAAGATGCATTCCAAAAAGATATAAAACAACTCACCAGCTTAAGTACATTATTACATTTATAGTTGGGGTTCGACCTAGGGATATTACACACACCATGTACAACAAATGTGAGAATGAATCACAACTCCAAGATAGATAAGAGAGACGAGTTACACAAAAAATCCTTAAATAATAGGAGAACCTCCTCCAAATACCCCAATACATTCATACATGCAATTCACATCTCCCTCAATAATGACTACATGATCTCTATATATACCTATTCACACATTGCACATGTGGCCCCTTTATTAGGTTGACTGATATTGCATATACATTTACCCCATTACATATACATTTATCCCTATATATGCCCCTCTTGGGAGCATATCATATACATTTAGCCCCATATATTCCCCCCTTGGGGTCATGTCAAAGATAGCCTATCAAAATTACCTCCATGTTTTTAATATTTCCTTAGCAAAAGATTCGACGAGAAAATGATTTATCCCTTACAACATGTATATTTGGCATTATGAGATAAGTAATTACAAAGTTGCAATACAAGAAGCAAATTCTATGTTGGAGTACAGGTTTCCACAGGAACAATTTAGGAGACATTATCCAACTGGAATAGTTTAAAAGCATAGAAAACATGTTTTAAACTAGCCTTATGCTCATGAACAATGGGATCATGAGTTACCTTTTGAGAATGCCATTTCTTGGGAAGAAGTTCAAGCAAGACTAAATTTGAGATATTAAACTTCAACTCAAGGTACATACTCCAATGACAAAAAAAAATAGTGAAAATTTTGAATAAGAAAGAGTAAGGCCTAAAGAAAAAGCAAGGAACAAATTTGAGATTGCAAAGCAAAAAAAAGTGAATAATTGAAAAAGACAGAAGATGATGAAAAACTTAAAGAAGTTAAGACAAAAAAGTTAAAGTTAGAGAAAGAAGAGAACGTAAAAAAAAGTAACAACATAATTGAAAAAGGCTTAGGAAAAAAGGAAAAAATAGAAATGAAACTAAAGGAACAAAAAGACATTTAAGAAATTGTAAAAAAGAAAAAACAAGAAAATAAATAAGAAACCAAAGAAACAAATAATATTGATCAACAAAAGGAGAAACAGGNTTCTTAATTAACTCTCTACAGAGATTCATTTCACTTTTAAGTCTTTCTTGGCTTAATCTCTCCATGGTATTGTGGAAATATCTTCAATACCTTTGGAATGCATCAATAATCTCTTATACTATTATTTTTTTCCCTCTTGGAGTGTTTTCCATGCATTCCTATTTGCTTGATTTCTACCCCATGAATTATTCTTCCATTATTCTAGGATGTTCATGGACTTGCAACTAAATATTATGCTGATATTAATTTTCAGCATTCCACTATTATTCATATCCCTCTTATCCAACTCCTACATGACCCAATTCTATTTCCAGTCATGTTTTCTGAGTAACCTTGGACAATTAACACCAACTTCCTTCTTGAGGTACTTGATTTATCCCTTCCTTAACCGATCATATCAGTACTTGGATTTTCTTGCTGGCTATTACTTTCCCCTGTCTTGACTAATCTGATTTCAGCCTGCCTTGCACAATCCACTTCTATCATGCCATATTGATGCCCTTCATACCAAGCTTCCACTGCACACTCTGATAACCATAAGGGAAGCATTACTCTAATTTCATAGCTAATCCATGGATATGATGCACTCTTTATCCAAATATGCATTAAGCCTCTTTATTTATCTAGTTACTATCATTCCGATAGTCAATTCCTTTTATAATATATCTTACTCCCATGCATTGCTTAATTTGTATATTGGTTTCTTTGGGAGTGTTCACTAATTCATTCTCTACATGATCTATTCCTCTGCCTAGATTCCATTGAATACTTGACTAGCATGAGAGGACTTCCTATAGTGGCTTCCAAAGACTTTATGGCTATGCCAAGATTCATACTTTAACCTTTTGTAGTCTTTGATTTTGATCATCTTATGAAATATTTTGTCATAGCACTCTTTCCCTGAGTACCTCTGCTTAATTTTAACTAAAATTCAACCTTCTCGCCTATTAATAACTAAAATTTTTAACTCTGCAAAATGTGAAGCCAACAAAACTTTGTCAGGTTAACTGACTCAACAATTTTAATGAAAATATATGAACCATTCTGGTTCCATAATATATCATAATTATTTCTTCTGATTCCCTAGAAAATTTAATGCCCAGATCAATTTTCTGGGTGAATAATTATATTCTACTATTCGATACCTTTCCAACGCCTACTCCCATGCTCAATTTTGAGTCTTGAGCAAAAAGTTATGGCTATTTGAAAATTGCCCAATAACTTTTCTGTTCATTCTTCAACTTGGCACAACTCTACGTTGTAAATATGCATTTTTGCACCTAATCCATTAGAATTTTCTTGGGACATCCATTTTGTTTCTTCATATACATATTATGGACACTCTGTCCAAGTTTCACCCTTTTCTGGGTTCTTAGTTACAACCGACTGAAGTTCTAGGCCAAAATACCATATTGTAACTGATATGCTATAGGTACCTTCTTTGCCATATTAAACACTTTTAACATGCCTAGAAATTTAATTTAGCTCTTGGAATGTCTTCTATGGTTCAATAGATTTCCATTGACTTCTACTGCGCCTCAATTTGATTCCGGGGCATAAAGTTATGGCTATTTGAAGTTAGATGGGTCTTAAAATTTACCCTTCATTGTTTGTGTTGTAACTTTCTAAAAAATGCTCCGTTTGATGAACAATTTACACCATTAGAAATATCTCTCCGAGCTCTTTTATTTGAGTTGAAGAGACATACTATACCTTTGGTACACCTATGTCTCATGGTTTTTGAGTTGCTAAAAACGCTCTTAAGGGCCTCAAAACCGCGCTGCAAAAAGATGACGTTCAAATGATATAAAACGTCACAGAAAATCACTGGTTTTTTTCTATTGTTCACCCTTCAAACAACTTCGCGCACACAAATTTCAACCTGTATGCCCATATTCACCATGCAAAACAACAATGCAAGGTAAATCGTGCTTCATGCACTTTAAAACCATTGTGTATCACTTCTCTGTCGCGCCAATAACTGTGCACTATTTTTGTGTCGCGCGCCAATATTCACTGTGCACAGTTTTGGTTCTTGCACTATTACCTGTTGCGCACAACTTTTGTATCACACACTATTATTCCATGTGCATTGTAGTCTACGCGCTGCACCATGCTAGAGTTTAGTATGTCTCCACCGCGCACCAAAACTCTATGCGCATCACTAACTAAATTGTCGCGCAACAACATATACCCACATTGCGCGCACACCAACAAAACTCCTTTGTGCTTTGCCAAGACTACACACACCAAATGTGTCATTATTATGTGTGTGCACACCGCACAATGATAACTTTATCGCGCGGTCCTGTACACCAACATTTTTCCACATGGCACCGAAATTTAGTGCTCACACCTGCACACTAACATTTTTCTGTGCGACACCGAAATTTAGTGCGCACACCTGCACACTAACATTTTTCCGCGTGGCACCAAAAGTTAGAGCGTGCACCAACACACCAATATCTTGTCGTGCAGTGCTGAATTTTACCTATCACAAGCTTTTCACTGCGCATTATGCATTTTTAGTGCGCCCACCTGTGCACATTCACTTTTATGCGCAACAATTCCTTGTGAATTTCGTTGTAGAAATTGATGATTTTTCTTAACTTTTCCCCCAATTTACCATAGACATTCTGCAACCATGAAATTCGTTCCATTTCACCCCAATAACACCAATTCAACCTCTGCAAAAACAAATCGTTGTAGGTTGACATTTCTGGAATGATTTTTTCCTAAACTCAATTCACGAATTGAGAATTTTAACCACTAAAATCGTTCCATCTATCATGGATTCACTGTAAATTCAAATTTGACCAACTCCAGGTCTGAATTTGCTAGAACAGATATTAAACCAGTAATATCTCACCACTTGGCCGAATTTCTCAATTTTCTCATGAATTTAACAACAAAAATTGGGGTTTTTCCCCAATTTTGCCCAATTGTTGTTACTTTTTACCATGGACGCTCTACAAACTAAAATTTGGCCACTTCGAAATAAATCCTCTGTGACATTTCACTCCAACTCAACTTTCTCGGCCCATCCAAGCTCGGTGTTGAAAACTTAAGCTCTTATACCAAGTTGTAACATCCCCTACCACCAACAGGCTGGGAAATTCCATCAAACACTTTAATTAGCTCTGATATGATTTTGTAATGTCCCCGAGCACCCAGGCTGGGCCACACTACACCAGAGAACTCTGTTATTCTCTCTATGGAACATACTGTAACATACCCAACATCTAACTGAGTTATGACACATACATTTTCCGAACTGCATGCAATTAAAATATATACACACAGAACTCTTGCGAAAGCATTATATATAAAACGTAAACATACCGATACATCTGTAAATACATGGATTCACACTGAAATAATAGTAAACATATACATGCAACATATACAACAATACACATAAAAATAAACACGGAAATAATAATGCAGCATGTAAATTTATCACATAGTTGACGCTATCTTGGTAAGAATATCACCAACTGCGTGCAGACCTTCCACGAACCTCCCAGCCTTAGACCACAATGTTCATCACTCTAAACACTGAGTCACCCTCGAGATGGGACTAAACTCCACTCGGGTAAAGGGTTCCTAACCAGGCTAATGGCTCATGGAAAACAGGAAAGACTCCGTCACAGGTGCCTACTCAAACTAACAACCTACAATCTCTCATTCCCCACATGCCTATCCCACCCCAAGAAGTGTTCCCCTTCTCTGCTCAATAGTCCTTCAACTGCCCCACTTCCCTTCCAGGGCTTCAACAACAGGCCAGACAGGAAGTCTCAGAGCCTTGTAGCTGCAATTTGTCACCTTCAGGAAATAAATTCCCAACAATTCTCTCACCCAAAGAGAAATTGCTCACGTGATTGACAACTCGCCTCTTCAATATCCCATGGGCCTCACAACCCACTTCTTCAGTATCCCACAGGCTTGACAACCCGCTTCTTCAGTCCATCTCCCCAGCGAACTAGCTACACAAACAAGTATGGCTATGGATACATGTTCAGGTACAATCATGAAGATACAAATGATAACTCAATGGGTGTGTGCATGCTCATGGATGATTGACTAGATGACTGAATGATGGAAGGAATGATGGGAAGAAATGATGGAAAAGATGATGGAGAAGTCTGAAAATGAACTAAGTCCCAACAATATGTATGCATGTCCCCAACTTGACACTTGTCATGTTGGGAGCTACTTTGGCCCACTTGTCCCCAACTTAAGAACTTTGGATAAAATGATTGTCCATACTTTATGATTTAAGAATATTAATATAATATTCCTTTTTGGCTAAAGCTCCCTAGCTTATCCCTTTTCCTTAACTTTTAGGCCCCTCCCTTTCCCTAACCAGTGGAGTTTAGTCCCTCATCTCTTTTATCATGGTCAGTCTGCGCGCAACGACGTATTTTATATTAATGATGAGATGTATACAAATATAGGCGCATTGGCCTTTAACATCTAGGCTCTATTTCCTAATTCAAAACATAAGCATCCTAGATTATAATAACTGGCTCACCAACCTATAAAACACAACAAATACATAAAGGTTCCCTGGCCTCAATAGTGCGCGCACTTAAGTTGTTGCACACGATATCCTAGAATGTGCCCATTCCATCATTTTACTGCACAGTACATGCACACACTACGCCATGGAAGATGCATTCCAAAAAGATATAAAACAACTCACCAGCTTAAGTACATTATTACATTTATAGTTGGGGTTCGACCTAGGGATATTACACACACCATGTACAACAAATGTGAGAATGAATCACAACTCCAAGATAGATAAGAGAGACGAGTTACACAAAAAATCCTTAAATAATAGGAGAACCTCCTCCAAATACCCCAATACATTCATACATGCAATTCACATCTCCCTCAATAATGACTACATGATCTCTATATATACCTATTCACACATTGCACATGTGGCCCCTTTATTAGGTTGACTGATATTGCATATACATTTACCCCATTACATATACATTTATCCCTATATATGCCCCTCTTGGGAGCATATCATATACATTTAGCCCCATATATTCCCCCCTTGGGGTCATGTCAAAGATAGCCTATCAAAATTACCTCCATGTTTTTAATATTTCCTTAGCAAAAGATTCGACGAGAAAATGATTTATCCCTTACAACATGTATATTTGGCATTATGAGATAAGTAATTACAAAGTTGCAATACAAGAAGCAAATTCTATGTTGGAGTACAGGTTTCCACAGGAACAATTTAGGAGACATTATCCAACTGGAATAGTTTAAAAGCATAGAAAACATGTTTTAAACTAGCCTTATGCTCATGAACAATGGGATCATGAGTTACCTTTTGAGAATGCCATTTCTTGGGAAGAAGTTCAAGCAAGACTAAATTTGAGATATTAAACTTCAACTCAAGGTACATACTCCAATGACAAAAAAAAATAGTGAAAATTTTGAATAAGAAAGAGTAAGGCCTAAAGAAAAAGCAAGGAACAAATTTGAGATTGCAAAGCAAAAAAAAGTGAATAATTGAAAAAGACAGAAGATGATGAAAAACTTAAAGAAGTTAAGACAAAAAAGTTAAAGTTAGAGAAAGAAGAGAACGTAAAAAAAAGTAACAACATAATTGAAAAAGGCTTAGGAAAAAAGGAAAAAATAGAAATGAAACTAAAGGAACAAAAAGACATTTAAGAAATTGTAAAAAAGAAAAAACAAGAAAATAAATAAGAAACCAAAGAAACAAATAATATTGATCAACAAAAGGAGAAACAGGGCGCTGTAGAAGCCACATAACAATCTACACATAAAAAAACTCAGATTGAACAACCTCCCATTGATAACTTGATTGATTTAACTATAAGGGATTTAGTAATCCCAAAACAGATTTTAGCTCTAACAGGAGGTGGAAAAGGGAAATAAATTAAGATGGAAGAGATAACTACTATAATTAGTTTGGAAAATAAATTATTTTAGGATGATTAGATATCCCTAGTGCTATAGATAATAAAGTAGATATAGAGTTAATTATTTATAATAAAATGGAAAAAGACATTTGTAAAACAAACTTAGAGGAAAAGAAGAATTGACTTGGATAACACTGTGGTTTGCACAACTGTAGACCAAGTGCGAGATAATAAAAGGATAAAGTTAATATAATTATTATTAGGTGTACTTGCTATTATCAATGTCAGTGTCATAAAGCACAATAAGAAGTTGTAGATATGCAAAATCTTGGGAAGAAAATTGTATTATTAGAAAATCATTTGAAATATTATAAATTTTCACGTGGACAAACAATAGTTTTTATCAGTGTTCCACGGGGACGCGTCCCCCAGGGTGGGGGACGCAGGGGACGCGTTCCCCACGTCCCCGGGATGGGGGGACTCCAGGGGGGACGTTTCCCCATATGCTCCCTAATGGTAATGTTAAATTCTTAAAGTAAAAGTGGCATTTCCTTTATCTTTCATTTTTATCCTTTTACTTAAATTTTT
>JZKD02S0761094.1:0-14799 GCA_000966675.3 Picea glauca
ATCAATATTTTAAACATATACTTAACTACATTAACTAACATGTTTAATTAGGTACATTAACTAACATATCCTTTAAGGTGGAATGGAGTTCGAGGAAAATAAAAGTAGATTTGCTACACAAGAAAATAATAAATTTTATTGATATTAAACAATATAAAAATTTTAAAATTTTATTTGATTTTTGTCAAAATATATTTGGGATTATCATTTGTTAGACAGAGATATAAATGTTGAATTAATAGGACTTGTTAGACATAATGGTTTGTTGGCGAAGTCGTTTAATAGCTTTCGTTTTTTAATTTGAGTAATGCCATTCTTGTGTCTTGTCGACTTATTTCTTGGGTGCGTGGGTATAGTCTTCTTGTCAGTTAATTCGGTCTCCTAGCGCATTGGATTTTATTGGGATATTGGTCTAGGCATGTTATGTTTTGCCTTGGTGATTGTCATGCCTATCGCCTGGTGACAACATGATTCCTGATGAGGGGATCATTGCGTGCCCTTATGGATAGAGGCGTTGGCAACCTGGTCGGAGTCTATGCTTCCCGATGTGGGCATTGTTCGTTGTAATTTATGTTGTCTTGTAGCTTGTAGGCATGGTCTTTCTTGCATCACTTGTAATCATAACATAAGTTCATTAAATATGGTATCAGTGGGGGTTCAACCCTACGACTGTGGATCCCCATCCTTGCCACTGCAATAAATCCTTGAGTATTAACATGGCGCTAACAAAAAAATTTAACGTGTGCATGTGGTGATCTCGATTAGAGAACACCATAGATGTTCACATCATGGTGTTGTGGAAGGAGGTGCAACACCTCTAGAAGTGTATGTTCCCTCAGAGTCTAACCCTAAGGGGGAGGAACAAGCCCTCAGGTTGGATTTGATTATTGTAAGGGATGATGATGGTCTGACCAGGGTCCTTCGAGAGATTGTCAGAGGCCTAGATTCACTGTCAGTACTGAGATGAGGTTGGGGTGCCTATACCCCTGAGGATCCACAATGCACCTAGCCAGTACTATTAGTATTCACTGTGAACTCGAGAAGGTCAATTTCCCAAGTCCTTTCGTGCCCCAAACGACACAGTCGTCAAGGCATGGTTGGAGAAGATGGTGATGTGCTTTGCACTTCGCAACTATACCTCAAACATGAAGGTCTGCATGGTGGTCATTCAAATGAAGGGGAGTGTTATTCAATGGTGGAAGACGCTCCTGCCACAATTGACCATGGTTGTCGAAGACGTGCCATGGGAACTATTCGAGGAACGGTTCCGAGAGAGGTACATTTCTGAGGAATTCATTGAGCGTCAACTCAACTAGTTCAACGCCTTGTGACAGAGCGGTCGTACGATGCCCAAGTATGAGGCCCATTTTATGGAGCTGCATTGGTATGCTCTTCACTTGAATACCGTGAAACTTGAGGTCAACAAGTTCATTTTTGGCCTTAATGTCAACCTTCATACAAAGGTTAGGATTTTGATGGCTCAAACCTTACATGATGTTGTTCAGAAGGCCCTCATAGCAGAGGAAGATCTTTTCAATGGGATTCAGAGCAGGACTCCAGCGAGACCAGCGAGGCAGGTTTCATTTGGTGCACAACAACATCAGACACCAGCTAGACATTCACCAGGATATTGTGGCTCCCAGAGAGGATCCACTTTCACTACACCTCGGTGACCAACACCTCAGCAGTGAATTCCTTACTATCGTTTACCAGACCCGTAGTATTTTGATAGATCTCGGTGCTACCGAGAGTTTCATTTCTGTGCAATGATAAATAAAATTAAGGTAAGGCAGTCGAACAGGATGAATTTAGATTTGTAGAAATTTCTTCAAGAGCCAAAAAAAGGTTGGAGGGAAGGTTACTAGTTGTAGCCTTAACCTGGGAGAGTTATCACCAGGGCCAACCTATACATCATGATCTTAGGATCTTATGACATCATGATCGATATGGATTGGTTGGAATCGCTTGAGGCAATACTCAACTGTAAGACGAAATGGTTGAGTTTGTTCTTTGATGAGGGATAGAGAAGCGTTATTGTAGGTCAGAACTAGGGAGTTTCCCTGAGATTCATCTCTTCCTTGCAGCTATGGAAGAGAATGTGCAAGGGATGTAAGATTTATGCAATCCTTGCGTTAATCGAGAAGGGAGTAGTGAAGGTTCTAGAACACCGTCCAGTGGTGAGAGAGTTTGTGGATGTATTTTCAGAGGAGTTACCGGGGATGTCGTGGGAGAGGGAATTGGAATTTACCATCGACCTAAAACCAGGAACTGAACCGATAGCAGAATGCCTTATCATATGTTGACCCCAGAGTTACAGGAGTTGAAAATGCAATTGAAGGAGTTGTTGGACCCTGGAATTATATGTCCAAGGGTGTCACCGTGGGGTGCGCCTGTTATCTTCATATGAAAGAAAGATGGTTTGTGGAGACTTTGCATTGAATATCATCAATTGAAAAAGGCAGTGATCAAGAATTAGTATCCGTTGCCAAGGATTGATGATTTGTTTGATAAGATGAAGGGTGCGATGGTGTTTTCAAATTTTGACTTGAGATCAGTGGATCACCAATTATGGATCAAGGAGGATGTTGTCCCTAAGACGGCCTTTAAGACTAGGTTTGGACATTACGAGTTTACTGTTTTACCATTTGGACTGATGAACACCCTGGGGGTATTTATGAGTTTGATGAACGGGGTGTTCCATGAATACTTGGACAAGTTCTTCCAAGCATTCATTGACGATATTTTGATTTACTCTCAGACGATGGAGGAGCATGATGAGCACTTACACTTGGTACTATAGTGTCTGCGAGAGAACAAATTGTATGGGAAGTTGTCTAAATGCTCATTTTATCATTTGAAGATTCACTACTTAGGGCATGTCATCTCTGATGAATATATCATTGTGGATCCAGCAAAGGTCGAGGCTATTATGGAATGGCATGCACCGACGAATGTCCCAAAAGTGCGTAGTTTCAAGGGTTTAGTGGGATACTATCGACGGTTTGTCGAGGGATTTTCAAAGATAGCGAATTCGATTATGGAATTGCAGAAGAAGAACAAGAATTTTGTTTGGACCGAGAAATGTGCTGAAGCATTTCAGAGGCTCAAGGAGTTGTTGGCGACAACACCAATACTAAAGGTCCCTGACATGGACACAAACTTCTTGGTATGCATTGACGCATCCAAGGAAGGCTTAGGCAGAGTCTTGATGCAATACGGTCGAGTGATCGCTTACATCTCAAGAAAGTTGAGAAGGCATGAGGAGAACTATGCAACACATGATTTGGAGTTGTTAGCCATTGTTTATGCCTTGAGAGTTGGAGGCACTACCTTATTGGATGGAAATTCAAACTAAAAACAGGGGATTGTGGACTACAACACATCTTTACACAAAGTGACTTGAGCGTGCAACAACGTCGTTGGTTGGAATCACTTACCGAGTATGATTTAGATATTACTTACATAAAGCGAACAGTGAACAGAGTGTTTGATGCGTTGATTTGGAGACCGGGCATATTTTCGGTGATGCCTCTTCAGACGAATCTACGTGAAAATATTCTAACTTTACAGCGCGACGATGACTGGTACAAAGAGGTCAAGGATTTTACTGGAGAGAACACAATGATGGTACCAAGATTTGAAGGATTTATGTCTAACAACGACGAATTATTGAGATTTAAAAATTGAACTTATGTACCGCCCAACGACAAGTGGAGGAGTTTGATCCTAAACGATGCTCACAGAGTCATGTACATGGCTCACCTAGGAGTCATGAAGATGAGGGCAGACCTTAAACCTTTATTCTTTTGGAAAGGAATGAAGGCAAACTTAGTCAACTACGTGGAAAGAAGTATAGAATGTCAGCAGGTGAAGGCTAAACATAGACATCCAACAGGATTACTACAACCACACATTATTTCAAAATCAAAATGGGAGGTCATTTCGATAGATTTCATTGTTGGATTTCCACTGATAGCAAGGAGACACAACTCGATTTTTGTGGTAGTCGAAACTCTAATGAAGAGTGCTCATTTTATTCCTGTGTGTACGACGTATCAGGCACCTAACATAGCTAGAGTTTCCATCAGTGATATTGTGAGGTTGCATGGTGTGCCTAAGAGGATTATATCCGATCGAGGATCGATGTTTACTAGATGATTTTGGACTAGTTTCCAAGAGGCCCTGGGAACCCAACTTAACTTTAGTACTGCATATCACCTGGAGACAGAGGGGAAGACCGAATGAACAAACCAAATCTTGGAGGATATGTTGTGCATGTACGTTATGGACCAACAGAAGCATTGGGAATACTTCTGACCACTGGTAGAATTTGCATATAACAATAGCTATCAAAGCACCATTAAGATGGTGCCTTTCAAGTTTCTTTATGGGAGAACGTGTCAGACACCTTTGAGTTGGGATAAACTTGAGGATAATGTCCTGGTGGGACCAGAAGCGATCCCAGAAATGGAAGATCAAATGAAAACACTAAGACAAAGGATCAAGGAAGTGCACAATCGGCAAAAGAGTTATGTCGATGTGCATTGTGTCGACCATAGTTACGAAGTTAATGATCGATTCTTCTTGCGGGTAAAACCGCATAAGAGTTTGATCAAGTTTGGAAAGGGTGATGAACTCTCTACTAGGTTCTTGGGACCTTTCGAGATTGTGGCAAAGAAGGGGCCCATGGCCTATTGACTAGCCTTTCTTGATTCTTTGAGGTGTATGCACAATGTTTCTCATGTACATGTTTGAGACATTATATTAGTGATCCTACACATGTTATTGACATGAGTTCCTAGCAGGTATCTGATGAGGGTGCACTCACAGCTGAGCTAGTCTGCATCATGGATGATCGCATTCTACAATTACGACATTGAATAGTAGATCAACTCAAGGTCCAGTGGGACAACTATAGTCCTCCCTCGACGACATGGGAGGATGCATATGATATGCATCAACAGTTTCCATTTTTTCTTGATTGATAGACTTATGATACCGTGATACTCTTTATTTCATCACTTATATACTGTGAAACTTTGGGATGAAGTTTAGACTAAGAGGGGGTGTATGTAACATCTTGCTCTTGTGCGCACTAAATGAACTTATTCTTTGAGGACACTTGCTTGCAAGTGATCCAGATTATTATATTATTGGTTGTTTGATTATGATTATGAGGCATTATGGATATGATGATATGTTATTTTGTTGTACTTACATATACATGTGCTATTGAATGGGTTCTCTTGAGTGTGCAGGACTTTGGACCTCGAGGATGTCGAGGCATCGATGAAACCCATTGGACTCTGGATTGAGTCAGGGAGTGTATTGTTTGGTTGAATATTGTTGATGTGACATATGTACATTAGATGTTATGATGATTGATTATTATTTATGACATGATTTGTTGATGGATGCAGGTTGACGATAGATTTCTGACCAGACTCACATGTGGAGTAGAGGGTTCATGCACGACAACTAGAGACTTTGAGGGAGAGGTGTGGGAGCAGCCCTACCAAAACCTACTAGCACTCCCGCCCTGGCTTGAACTATAGGTTAACAATTACCTAGTTCGAGAAGACCTATGATGTCATGAGGGCACACTCCGACAGTCGCTCACGATGATTCTAAGGGGTGGGAAATAAGGCAGGGGCCTTATTCCTTAGAGGCCCTAAGTCTCCCACAAGATCACCTGGCGGGGTATTGACTCCAGGGGTTTTTAACGTCTACCAAGTCATTCAAGAGGCGAGCGGAACCCTTGGAGCATGTAGTGCATCCTGAAGGGCACATCACGCAAGGAAACTGGAAAGAGGTGAGTGGCACCTTGGAGCATGTATTGCGTCCTAAAGGGCACGTCGTGCAAGGAAAACGGAAAGAGGAGAGTGGCACCCTTGGACCATGTAGTGCGTCCTGAAAGGCATGTTGCGATTTTAACTGGTAAGTGAATAAACCTAGTCAGCCTTAAAATGAATGATGTGATTAGTAAGATTTAAAAACAATTTTCTCTAATACAATTGTCGCCCAGCCTAGTGAAATTAAAACCTAGGTCTTTTGGAACATGTGGCCAAAGAAATAATAATAATAAATAAACATGTAACAATAAGGTGGGTAAGAAATTCAGATTTATTTATTAAAGTCAAAATTATAATGAAGGATTAAAATTTTAAAAAGGGAAATGGTTGTTCTTATCTATTTTTGCTAATTTAATTTTAGTTAAAAAGAAAAGAGGGTAAATGGTTGTTTTATCTACACTTGCTAGATTAATTTTTAATTGAAGAAGAAAAATGGTAAAAGGTTGTTTAATCTACACTTGATAAATAGATTTTTAGTTAAAAAGGAAAAAGATGGAAACTTAAAAGAAATAGGAAACTTAAAGAAAAAGGGGAAACCTAAAGAAAAGGGGAAATGTAAAGAAAAAATTGAATGTCTAACTTAGTAAGGCATCTTGCCTTGGGAACTTGTTATTTATGAACTCAACTAGGAATTAAGTAAGGCGTAAGTAATTTAAGATTTGTAAGGGAATATTGGGACACCAAAGAGCATTTTAGGAATGTTTTTTGGTGGGTGAGGTAAATAGGAATAATTAATTAATTAATAAAATTAATTTTCTAGTGCAACTAGGGGATTGGGCGACATGTGTATGGGGGAGGTTTTTCCTAATTAAAATTTATGAAAAAAAAAATTAATGAGAATTTGGGAAACTAATTACTTAAAAACTCTATAAAAAGGATGGAGGAGGAGGAGTATGGATCTCATCTTTTTGTGTAACGTTACGCTGCTAAATTTTACCTTGACTGAAATTTCTCTTGTGTGAGTTGGGTTACCCAGGTTGGGTAATGAGTGGTAGCTCAACCTTGCGAGGTGAGATAGGTGCTAGTTTGTCTCTGGTATTGTGTGTGTGGCCCCTATGTGGCTAGGGGGGCTTAGGGGGAAGAAGAGTACCCCTAGCTTTGGTTGGGAGGTATAGGTGAGGTTACATCGATTGACAAGTAGGAGCTGGATGGAGTGGGAGTTGGATAGAGTGGGAGATGAACAGAGCATGTGCGGGACAATAACTACGTAGCATTCATGTTTGGCTAAGGTACGCCTGTTAAAGTTGTTACTTGCAATGGAATTTAATGTACACATGTTATTTTCCGTGCTAGGTTGAAGATTTCATCGCCATGAGCTATCTTGCACCTGCTTTCCCACGGTTTTGTAATCCCCTTGTTTGTTGTATTCTGAATTGATTTCCCATGGCGAACCCAAGTTCTGATTTCAATGACTTCAATGTGTTGGTTTTATTGATTATTACGAAGAGATTGTGTTTTTATCTTCCGTCCCTTATCCTTAATTTATTAGTCTATGCCTGAGCAGTCGGCCATGAGCCGAATCGACGATCGTCACTCTGATGTTTAAANATCAATATTTTAAACATATACTTAACTACATTAACTAACATGTTTAATTAGGTACATTAACTAACATATCCTTTAAGGTGGAATGGAGTTCGAGGAAAATAAAAGTAGATTTGCTACACAAGAAAATAATAAATTTTATTGATATTAAACAATATAAAAATTTTAAAATTTTATTTGATTTTTGTCAAAATATATTTGGGATTATCATTTGTTAGACAGAGATATAAATGTTGAATTAATAGGACTTGTTAGACATAATGGTTTGTTGGCGAAGTCGTTTAATAGCTTTCGTTTTTTAATTTGAGTAATGCCATTCTTGTGTCTTGTCGACTTATTTCTTGGGTGCGTGGGTATAGTCTTCTTGTCAGTTAATTCGGTCTCCTAGCGCATTGGATTTTATTGGGATATTGGTCTAGGCATGTTATGTTTTGCCTTGGTGATTGTCATGCCTATCGCCTGGTGACAACATGATTCCTGATGAGGGGATCATTGCGTGCCCTTATGGATAGAGGCGTTGGCAACCTGGTCGGAGTCTATGCTTCCCGATGTGGGCATTGTTCGTTGTAATTTATGTTGTCTTGTAGCTTGTAGGCATGGTCTTTCTTGCATCACTTGTAATCATAACATAAGTTCATTAAATATGGTATCAGTGGGGGTTCAACCCTACGACTGTGGATCCCCATCCTTGCCACTGCAATAAATCCTTGAGTATTAACATGGCGCTAACAAAAAAATTTAACGTGTGCATGTGGTGATCTCGATTAGAGAACACCATAGATGTTCACATCATGGTGTTGTGGAAGGAGGTGCAACACCTCTAGAAGTGTATGTTCCCTCAGAGTCTAACCCTAAGGGGGAGGAACAAGCCCTCAGGTTGGATTTGATTATTGTAAGGGATGATGATGGTCTGACCAGGGTCCTTCGAGAGATTGTCAGAGGCCTAGATTCACTGTCAGTACTGAGATGAGGTTGGGGTGCCTATACCCCTGAGGATCCACAATGCACCTAGCCAGTACTATTAGTATTCACTGTGAACTCGAGAAGGTCAATTTCCCAAGTCC
The DNA here is from genome assembly GCA_000966675.3 of Picea glauca. Taxonomy (NCBI): domain Eukaryota; kingdom Viridiplantae; phylum Streptophyta; class Pinopsida; order Pinales; family Pinaceae; genus Picea; species Picea glauca. Next base: position 8,462 of record JZKD02S0761094.1, read on the forward strand.
TTTCGTGCCCCAAACGACACAGTCGTCAAGGCATGGTTGGAGAAGATGGTGATGTGCTTTGCACTTCGCAACTATACCTCAAACATGAAGGTCTGCATGGTGGTCATTCAAATGAAGGGGAGTGTTATTCAATGGTGGAAGACGCTCCTGCCACAATTGACCATGGTTGTCGAAGACGTGCCATGGGAACTATTCGAGGAACGGTTCCGAGAGAGGTACATTTCTGAGGAATTCATTGAGCGTCAACTCAACTAGTTCAACGCCTTGTGACAGAGCGGTCGTACGATGCCCAAGTATGAGGCCCATTTTATGGAGCTGCATTGGTATGCTCTTCACTTGAATACCGTGAAACTTGAGGTCAACAAGTTCATTTTTGGCCTTAATGTCAACCTTCATACAAAGGTTAGGATTTTGATGGCTCAAACCTTACATGATGTTGTTCAGAAGGCCCTCATAGCAGAGGAAGATCTTTTCAATGGGATTCAGAGCAGGACTCCAGCGAGACCAGCGAGGCAGGTTTCATTTGGTGCACAACAACATCAGACACCAGCTAGACATTCACCAGGATATTGTGGCTCCCAGAGAGGATCCACTTTCACTACACCTCGGTGACCAACACCTCAGCAGTGAATTCCTTACTATCGTTTACCAGACCCGTAGTATTTTGATAGATCTCGGTGCTACCGAGAGTTTCATTTCTGTGCAATGATAAATAAAATTAAGGTAAGGCAGTCGAACAGGATGAATTTAGATTTGTAGAAATTTCTTCAAGAGCCAAAAAAAGGTTGGAGGGAAGGTTACTAGTTGTAGCCTTAACCTGGGAGAGTTATCACCAGGGCCAACCTATACATCATGATCTTAGGATCTTATGACATCATGATCGATATGGATTGGTTGGAATCGCTTGAGGCAATACTCAACTGTAAGACGAAATGGTTGAGTTTGTTCTTTGATGAGGGATAGAGAAGCGTTATTGTAGGTCAGAACTAGGGAGTTTCCCTGAGATTCATCTCTTCCTTGCAGCTATGGAAGAGAATGTGCAAGGGATGTAAGATTTATGCAATCCTTGCGTTAATCGAGAAGGGAGTAGTGAAGGTTCTAGAACACCGTCCAGTGGTGAGAGAGTTTGTGGATGTATTTTCAGAGGAGTTACCGGGGATGTCGTGGGAGAGGGAATTGGAATTTACCATCGACCTAAAACCAGGAACTGAACCGATAGCAGAATGCCTTATCATATGTTGACCCCAGAGTTACAGGAGTTGAAAATGCAATTGAAGGAGTTGTTGGACCCTGGAATTATATGTCCAAGGGTGTCACCGTGGGGTGCGCCTGTTATCTTCATATGAAAGAAAGATGGTTTGTGGAGACTTTGCATTGAATATCATCAATTGAAAAAGGCAGTGATCAAGAATTAGTATCCGTTGCCAAGGATTGATGATTTGTTTGATAAGATGAAGGGTGCGATGGTGTTTTCAAATTTTGACTTGAGATCAGTGGATCACCAATTATGGATCAAGGAGGATGTTGTCCCTAAGACGGCCTTTAAGACTAGGTTTGGACATTACGAGTTTACTGTTTTACCATTTGGACTGATGAACACCCTGGGGGTATTTATGAGTTTGATGAACGGGGTGTTCCATGAATACTTGGACAAGTTCTTCCAAGCATTCATTGACGATATTTTGATTTACTCTCAGACGATGGAGGAGCATGATGAGCACTTACACTTGGTACTATAGTGTCTGCGAGAGAACAAATTGTATGGGAAGTTGTCTAAATGCTCATTTTATCATTTGAAGATTCACTACTTAGGGCATGTCATCTCTGATGAATATATCATTGTGGATCCAGCAAAGGTCGAGGCTATTATGGAATGGCATGCACCGACGAATGTCCCAAAAGTGCGTAGTTTCAAGGGTTTAGTGGGATACTATCGACGGTTTGTCGAGGGATTTTCAAAGATAGCGAATTCGATTATGGAATTGCAGAAGAAGAACAAGAATTTTGTTTGGACCGAGAAATGTGCTGAAGCATTTCAGAGGCTCAAGGAGTTGTTGGCGACAACACCAATACTAAAGGTCCCTGACATGGACACAAACTTCTTGGTATGCATTGACGCATCCAAGGAAGGCTTAGGCAGAGTCTTGATGCAATACGGTCGAGTGATCGCTTACATCTCAAGAAAGTTGAGAAGGCATGAGGAGAACTATGCAACACATGATTTGGAGTTGTTAGCCATTGTTTATGCCTTGAGAGTTGGAGGCACTACCTTATTGGATGGAAATTCAAACTAAAAACAGGGGATTGTGGACTACAACACATCTTTACACAAAGTGACTTGAGCGTGCAACAACGTCGTTGGTTGGAATCACTTACCGAGTATGATTTAGATATTACTTACATAAAGCGAACAGTGAACAGAGTGTTTGATGCGTTGATTTGGAGACCGGGCATATTTTCGGTGATGCCTCTTCAGACGAATCTACGTGAAAATATTCTAACTTTACAGCGCGACGATGACTGGTACAAAGAGGTCAAGGATTTTACTGGAGAGAACACAATGATGGTACCAAGATTTGAAGGATTTATGTCTAACAACGACGAATTATTGAGATTTAAAAATTGAACTTATGTACCGCCCAACGACAAGTGGAGGAGTTTGATCCTAAACGATGCTCACAGAGTCATGTACATGGCTCACCTAGGAGTCATGAAGATGAGGGCAGACCTTAAACCTTTATTCTTTTGGAAAGGAATGAAGGCAAACTTAGTCAACTACGTGGAAAGAAGTATAGAATGTCAGCAGGTGAAGGCTAAACATAGACATCCAACAGGATTACTACAACCACACATTATTTCAAAATCAAAATGGGAGGTCATTTCGATAGATTTCATTGTTGGATTTCCACTGATAGCAAGGAGACACAACTCGATTTTTGTGGTAGTCGAAACTCTAATGAAGAGTGCTCATTTTATTCCTGTGTGTACGACGTATCAGGCACCTAACATAGCTAGAGTTTCCATCAGTGATATTGTGAGGTTGCATGGTGTGCCTAAGAGGATTATATCCGATCGAGGATCGATGTTTACTAGATGATTTTGGACTAGTTTCCAAGAGGCCCTGGGAACCCAACTTAACTTTAGTACTGCATATCACCTGGAGACAGAGGGGAAGACCGAATGAACAAACCAAATCTTGGAGGATATGTTGTGCATGTACGTTATGGACCAACAGAAGCATTGGGAATACTTCTGACCACTGGTAGAATTTGCATATAACAATAGCTATCAAAGCACCATTAAGATGGTGCCTTTCAAGTTTCTTTATGGGAGAACGTGTCAGACACCTTTGAGTTGGGATAAACTTGAGGATAATGTCCTGGTGGGACCAGAAGCGATCCCAGAAATGGAAGATCAAATGAAAACACTAAGACAAAGGATCAAGGAAGTGCACAATCGGCAAAAGAGTTATGTCGATGTGCATTGTGTCGACCATAGTTACGAAGTTAATGATCGATTCTTCTTGCGGGTAAAACCGCATAAGAGTTTGATCAAGTTTGGAAAGGGTGATGAACTCTCTACTAGGTTCTTGGGACCTTTCGAGATTGTGGCAAAGAAGGGGCCCATGGCCTATTGACTAGCCTTTCTTGATTCTTTGAGGTGTATGCACAATGTTTCTCATGTACATGTTTGAGACATTATATTAGTGATCCTACACATGTTATTGACATGAGTTCCTAGCAGGTATCTGATGAGGGTGCACTCACAGCTGAGCTAGTCTGCATCATGGATGATCGCATTCTACAATTACGACATTGAATAGTAGATCAACTCAAGGTCCAGTGGGACAACTATAGTCCTCCCTCGACGACATGGGAGGATGCATATGATATGCATCAACAGTTTCCATTTTTTCTTGATTGATAGACTTATGATACCGTGATACTCTTTATTTCATCACTTATATACTGTGAAACTTTGGGATGAAGTTTAGACTAAGAGGGGGTGTATGTAACATCTTGCTCTTGTGCGCACTAAATGAACTTATTCTTTGAGGACACTTGCTTGCAAGTGATCCAGATTATTATATTATTGGTTGTTTGATTATGATTATGAGGCATTATGGATATGATGATATGTTATTTTGTTGTACTTACATATACATGTGCTATTGAATGGGTTCTCTTGAGTGTGCAGGACTTTGGACCTCGAGGATGTCGAGGCATCGATGAAACCCATTGGACTCTGGATTGAGTCAGGGAGTGTATTGTTTGGTTGAATATTGTTGATGTGACATATGTACATTAGATGTTATGATGATTGATTATTATTTATGACATGATTTGTTGATGGATGCAGGTTGACGATAGCTTTCCGACCAGACTCACATGTGGAGTAGAGGGTTCATGCACGACAACTAGAGACTTTGAGGGAGAGGTGTGGGAGCAGCCCTACCAAAACCTACTAGCACTCTCGCCCTGGCTTGAACTATAGGTTAACAATTACCTAGTTCGAGAAGACCTATGATGTCATGAGGGAACACTCTGACAGTCGCTCACGATGATTCTAAGGGGTGGGAAATAAGGCAGGGGCCTTATTCCTTAGAGGCCCTAAGTCTCCCACAAGATCACCTGGCGGGGTATTGACTCCAAGGGTTTTTAACGTCTACCAAGTCATTCAAGAGGCGAGCGGAACCCTTGGAGCATGTAGTGCATCCTGAAGGGCACATCACGCAAGGAAACTGGAAAGAGGTGAGTGGCACCTTGGAGCATGTATTGCGTCCTAAAGGGCACGTCGTGCAAGGAAAACGGAAAGAGGAGAGTGGCACCCTTGGACCATGTAGTGCGTCCTGAAAGGCATGTTGCGATTTTAACTGGTAAGTGAATAAACCTAGTCAGCCTTAAAATGAATGATGTGATTAGTAAGATTTAAAAACAATTTTCTCTAATACAATTGTCGCCCAGCCTAGTGAAATTAAAACCTAGGTCTTTTGGAACATGTGGCCAAAGAAATAATAATAATAAATAAACATGTAACAATAAGGTGGGTAAGAAATTCAGATTTATTTATTAAAGTCAAAATTATAATGAAGGATTAAAATTTTAAAAAGGGAAATGGTTGTTCTTATCTATTTTTGCTAATTTAATTTTAGTTAAAAAGAAAAGAGGGTAAATGGTTGTTTTATCTACACTTGCTAGATTAATTTTTAATTGAAGAAGAAAAATGGTAAAAGGTTGTTTAATCTACACTTGATAAATAGATTTTTAGTTAAAAAGGAAAAAGATGGAAACTTAAAAGAAATAGGAAACTTAAAGAAAAAGGGGAAACCTAAAGAAAAGGGGAAATGTAAAGAAAAAATTGAATGTCTAACTTAGTAAGGCATCTTGCCTTGGGAACTTGTTATTTATGAACTCAACTAGGAATTAAGTAAGGCGTAAGTAATTTAAGATTTGTAAGGGAATATTGGGACACCAAAGAGCATTTTAGGAATGTTTTTTGGTGGGTGAGGTAAATAGGAATAATTAATTAATTAATAAAATTAATTTTCTAGTGCAACTAGGGGATTGGGCGACATGTGTATGGGGGAGGTTTTTCCTAATTAAAATTTATGAAAAAAAAAATTAATGAGAATTTGGGAAACTAATTACTTAAAAACTCTATAAAAAGGATGGAGGAGGAGGAGTATGGATCTCATCTTTTTGTGTAACGTTACGCTGCTAAATTTTACCTTGACTGAAATTTCTCTTGTGTGAGTTGGGTTACCCAGGTTGGGTAATGAGTGGTAGCTCAACCTTGCGAGGTGAGATAGGTGCTAGTTTGTCTCTGGTATTGTGTGTGTGGCCCCTATGTGGCTAGGGGGGCTTAGGGGGAAGAAGAGTACCCCTAGCTTTGGTTGGGAGGTATAGGTGAGGTTACATCGATTGACAAGTAGGAGCTGGATGGAGTGGGAGTTGGATAGAGTGGGAGATGAACAGAGCATGTGCGGGACAATAACTACGTAGCATTCATGTTTGGCTAAGGTACGCCTGTTAAAGTTGTTACTTGCAATGGAATTTAATGTACACATGTTATTTTCCGTGCTAGGTTGAAGATTTCATCGCCATGAGCTATCTTGCACCTGCTTTCCCACGGTTTTGTAATCCCCTTGTTTGTTGTATTCTGAATTGATTTCCCATGGCGAACCCAAGTTCTGATTTCAATGACTTCAATGTGTTGGTTTTATTGATTATTACGAAGAGATTGTGTTTTTATCTTCCGTCCCTTATCCTTAATTTATTAGTCTATGCCTGAGCAGTCGGCCATGAGCCGAATCGACGATCGTCACTCTGATGTTTAAA
>JZKD02S0761105.1:30003-41970 GCA_000966675.3 Picea glauca
CCCCCTCTCAGTAATCCAACAAAGGTATCATCAAAGAGATTCATTTTGGGGTCTCAATCATCTTGTAGGATATCATTTAGAACCTCGATCTCGAAAAACCTTCATTTGGGCCCTCAAAATGGCCCCATAAGTTAAAAATTGCTAAAAATAGTAAATTGCCAAAATTGCCAGAAAATTGTTTTGAGTCAGTCGGAAAAGGTGGGTGGCCACCGATATCCACCTAGATCAATCATCCATCCTTAGGAAGCAATGGTATTCATTGCATTGAGTTCTTGGGGGAGAGGGAAAAGCGTTTTCTAAATCTGCATCTTGGTGAGTTGCTTGCCATGCTGGAGACGTCGCGTTGCTCAGTTTGTGGAAGTCTGTCACAAACCTGTTGAGGCTGAGGTTGTTCAAAAAGTCAAGATACATGAGAGGATGGTGTGAAGAAGGAATCTTTTCTCTTTTATGCAGCCTTGTCGACCTGCTTCTATTGGATAGAAGGTGCTTGGGGAAAGGTTGTAGTGGTTGCAGTGTCCTTCTGTTCTCCTTTTGAACAGATTGTGAAGAAGATGAATTTTCCAGTATGAGATACTACCTTGCGACACTTTTTAGGTGGAATAGTAGTCAGAACTACCTATGGTATTTTGTAGAGATAACCCCCCAAAGTAACAATGACACTACGGGGTCGAGACTCATAAACAACATGGTGCTTCCACATATATGGTTGGCCCAAGAGAACATAAAAAACATCCAGTGGGGAAACATCACATAATACCTCATCGTTGAAGGGCTAGATCCCATATGAAAATTGACACTATTTCCTGACATGAAGATCTCTTCCTTGGTGAAGCCACACGATGTTGTATGGTTGCGGGTGTGGTGTTGTCGACAATCCCAACTGTTTGACGACCTCTGCTGAGATGAGGTTTTTTTGGCTTCCGCTATCAACAATACTATGCAGTGGGGTCCCCTTCACCCACATATGTGAATGAAAAAGGTGCTTCCCCTCTTCAATATCTATTGGTTCTTCCGGTTGAATTGTTTTCGTCGTGACAATAGAAGTGGGGTCTTCTTCGATGATCTGTCTTTTACCATTATTTTCAGAATCAGATTCCGAATCAGGGTTCGGCTCCTTGTCTTTGATCTCGGCCACCAATGACTGTTTTGAGTGAAATTCATCGGTGTTGTGCCAGGGGATTTTGTGGAAATCACACTATTTTCCGATGTCCTTGTTTGTCTTCCCATGACCCTTCTTTTCCTATGGCTTGGACTGGTTTTCGGGAGACTATTTGCTAGGGCCGTATTTGTCATACTTTGGTTGTTGCGGATTTGTAGACCCGAAATCCTATTTGTTTTGGTGCTTAAATTTATTCTTGATTTTAACAACATATCAATAAGCAACACCGAGTGATGAGATCTCTAGAAAATCCATTTCAGTTTGGATGTATCTGTGTAGAGTCCTACGGTATTTCAGAACCAAATGTCATTCAGAGTCTTTGATACCTATCTTGGTGCACAAGGTATGGAAGGTATTGGTGAACTCCTGAACTGCTTGGCCCCTCTCTTGCCGCAGTGTGGTCCATCTCATGTACTGGTCCTCATAGTTTCCAACAGGGTAATACTATTCCTTTAATGCATCCACAAAAAAATCCCAAGTGGGCTCGACCCCATATATTCTAGACTCCTTTGTGGAACTTTTCTCCCAGTAATTTTCCCACCAATGTTTGACGTGCAGGAGAGCCTTAAGGAGTGCAAAGGTGATCTTTTCTATGTCGAAAAAATTGTGAACAGAGAAATAACCTTCTAGCAGATTTAACCATTTGTTTAGGGCTTCTGCATCTATCTGTCCTTCAAATATAGGAATATCAAAATTAACTTGTACCTTGAAAGGAGAGGTTCTTCCAAAGTGGTCGCTTGATGGAGATGCACCTGTTGCTATTGGTAGGCATTGAAGGATGTGAGAAAAAATCTCCATCATTTCATCCCTCTGTTGCATGAGAGTTTTCTCAAGCAACAGACTGATAGGATTGTCTGCTCTGTTGTTTTTATTTTCTTTTGCTATTGAGGGTTTCTTGGGCGTGCGAGAGTGATTGTATTCAAGAGAGAAAAGATCGAGAACCAACTTTATATACTTGGACCTCGTCGGGGACATGCACTGAAAAATGATCAAGAGGAGTCTGCTTTGATACCATTGATCTGGATTATTTTCTGCACGAAATGAGAGCGGAGATATAATAAATAAATGCAGAGAGATATCACAGATATTCAACAATATAACATAAATGTATCAAATATGAAACCATAAACATATATATACAGTAATACATGATTTCTATTAATGAAATAAATGTTCAGAGACTGTAAAAATACAGAGTGAAAGACTCGCTAGAATGGTGGGAGCTTATCTCTGAGAAGAGATGTGACGGCTACTCGCATTCGCAAGAAGATGATTACAATGAGTCTTTGAAAGAAATTTTACAATAGAAAGGAATGAAAAAAACACTATACATCCAAAAACCTAACACTAGGAGATGAAGCGCCAAAAGTCATGTGGGCCCCATTTGGGTAAGTTAGTACATTAACTTCCCGGGGTCGTAACTTTTGCATATGATCTTCGTTTTAGGCATATGATAGATCCTTGGAAAGGTATCTTCGAGGAGATTAATTTTGGGTTCTCAATCATGCCATAGGCTATTATTGAGAACCTCAATCTGAAAAAGCCTTCATTTGGGCCCTCAAAATGGCCCCAAAAGTTAAAAACTGCTAAAAATAGTAAATTGTCAAAATTGCCAGAAAACTGTTTTGAGCCAGTCGGAAAAGGTGGGTGGCCACCGATATCCACCTGGATCAATCCTCCATCCTTAGGAAGAAATTGTCTCCATTCCATTGAGTTCCCGGGGGAGATGGAAAAGCGTTTTCTAAATCTGCATCTTGGTGAGTTGTTTGCCTTGCTGGAGACGTCGCGCTACTCAGTTTGTGGAAGTCTGTCATGAACCTATTGAGGCTGAGGTTGTTCAAAAAGTTGAGATACATTAGAGGATGGTGTGTAGAAGGAATATTTGCACTTTTCTACAACCTTTTCGACCTGCTTTTGCTGGATAGAACGTTCTTGGGGCAAGGCTGTAGTGGTTGCAGTGTCCTTCTGTTCTCCTTTTGAACATATTGTGAAGAAGCTGAATTTTGCAGTATGATATACTACCTTGTGACACTTTTTAGGTGGAACATTAGTCGAAACTACCTCTGGTAGTCTGTAGAGATGACCCCCGAAAGTAACAATGACACTACGGGGTCGAGACTCATAAACAACATGACGCTTCCACATATATGGTTGGCCCAAGAGAACATCATAGACATTGAGTGGGGAAAAATCACATAATACCTCATCCTTGAAGGGCTGGATGTCGTATGAAAATCAACATTGTTGGCTGACATGAAGATCTCATCCTTGGCGAAGCCACTCGATGTTGTATGGCTGCGGGTGTGGTGTTGTCAACAATCCCAACTGTTTGATGACCTCTGCTGAGATGAGGTTCTTCTAGCTTCCACTATCAATAATAAAATGCAGTGGGGTCCCCTTCACCCACATATATGAGTGAAAAAGGCACTCCCCCTCTTTAGGATCTGTTGGTTCTTCCGGTTGAATTGTTGCGGTCGCGAAAATAGCAGTGGGGTCTATGTCAATGATCTGTCTTTTACCATTATTTTTAGAATCAAATTCTGAATCAGGGTTCGGCTCCTTATCTTTGATCTCGGCCACCAATGACTGTTTTGAGAGACATTCATCGGTGTTGTGCCAGGGGCTTTTGTGGAAATCACACCATTTTCCAGTGTCCTTCTTTATCTTCCTGTGACCCTTCTTTTCCTGTGGATTAGACTGGTTTTCAAGAGACTGTTTGCTAGGGTCGTCTTTGTCATACTTTGGTTGTTGCGGATTTGCAGACCTGAAATCCTGTTTGTTCTGGTGCTTAAATTTCTTCTCGATTTTAACAGGATATCGATAAGCAGCACCGAGTGATGAGATCTCCAGAAAATCCATTTCAGTTTGGATGTATCTGTGTAGAGCCCCACGATATTTCAGAACCAAATGTCATTCGGAGTCTTTGATACCTAGCTTGGTGCATAAGGTATGGAAGGTATTGGTGAACTCTGGAACTGCTTGGCCCCTCTCTTACCGTAGTGTGGTCCATCTCATGTACTGGTTCTCATAGTTGCCAACAAGGTAATACTATTCCTTAACCAAAAAATCCCAAGTGGTCTCGACCCCATATATTCCAGGGTCCTCTGTGGAACTTTTCTCCCAATAAGTTTCCCACCAATGTTTAACATGCGGGAGAGCTTTAAGTAGTGTGGAGGTGATCTTTTCTCTGTTGGAAAAATTGTGAACAAAGAAATAACCTTCTAGCAGATTTAACCATTTGTGTAGGGCTTCTGCATCTATCTGTCCTTCAAATATAGGAATATCAAAATTAACTTGTACCCTGAAAGGCAAGGTACTTCCAAAGTGTCCACTTGATGAAAATGCACCTGTTGCTATCGGCAAGCGTTGAAGGATGTGGAAAAAATTCTCCATCATTTTTTCCTTCTGTCACTTGAGAGCTTTCTCAAGCAACAGACTGATAAGATCATTTGCTCTGTCGTTTTTCTTTTCTTCCACATTGAGGGTTTCCTGGGAGTTCGAGAGCGATTTTCTTCAAGAGAGACAAGATTGAGCCCCAAATTTATATACTCGGACCTCGTTGGGGACATGCACTGAAAAACGATCAAGAGCAGCCTGCTCTGATACCACTGATCTAGATTATTTTCGGCACGAAATGAGAGCGGAGATATAATAAAGAAATGCAGAGAGATATCACAGATATTCAAAAATATAACAGAAATGTATCATAGATGCAACCATAAACACAGATATACAGTAATACACGATTTCTATTAATGAAATAAATGTACAGAGACTGTAAAAATACAAAGTGAAAGACTCGCTAGAATGGTGGCAACTTATCTCTAAGAAGAGATGCGACGACTACTCGCACTCGCAAGAATATGATTGCAATGAGGCTCTGAAATCATTTTTACAATAAACAGGAATGCCAAAAACCCTAGACATCCAAAAACCTAACCCTAGGAGATGAAGTGCCAAAAGTCATGTGGGCCTCGTTTGGGTAAGTTAGTACATTAACTTCTCAGGGTCGGAACTTTTGCATACGATCTCCATTTTAGGCGTATGATAGATCCTTGGAAAGGTATCATCGAGGATATTCATTTTGGGGGCTCAATCATGTCGTAGGCTATCATTGAGAACCTTGATCTTGAAAAATCTTCATTTGGGCCCTCAAAATGGCCCCAGAAGTTAAAAACTGCTAAAAATAGTAAATTGGCAAAATTGCCAGAAAACTGTTTTGAGCCAGTTGGAAAAGGTGGGTGGCCACCGATATCCACCTGGATCAATACTCCATCCTTAGGAATAAATTGTCTCCATTGCGTTGAGTTCCCGGGGGAGAGGGAAAAGTGTTTGTTGAATCTGCATCTTTGTGAGATGCTTGCCTTGTTGGAGACGTCGCGCTGCTCAGTTTGTGGAAGTCTATCATGAACCTGTTGAGGTTGAGGTTGTTCAAAAAGTTGAGATACATGAGAGGATGGTGTGTAGAAGGAATATTTGCCCTTTTCTACAGCCATGTCGACCTTCTTCTATTGGATAGAAGGTGCTTGGGGAGAGGTTGTAGTGGTTGCAGTGTCCTTCTGTTCTCCTTTTGAACATATTGTGAAGAAGTTGAATTTTGCAGTACGAGATACTACCTTGTGGCACTTTTTAGGTGGACAGTAGTCAAAACTACCTCTGGTATTCTGTAGAGATGACCCCCCAAAGTAACAATGACACTGCAGGGTCGAGACTCATAAACAACATGACGCTTCCACATATATGGTTGGCCCAAGAGATCACAGACATCCAGTGGGGCAACATCACATAATATCTCATCCTTGAAGGGATGGATGTTGTATGAAAATAGACACTGCTGGCTGGCATGAAGATCTCGTCCTTGGCGAAGCCACCCGATATTGTATGGCTGCAGGTGTGGTGTTGTTGACAATCCCAACTATTTAATGACCTTTATTGAGATGAGGTTCTTCTGGCTTCCGCTATCAACAATAAAATGCAGTGGGGTCCCCTTCACCCACATCTGTGATTGAAAAAGGCACTCCTCCTCTTCAGGATCTGTTGGTTCTTCCGGTTAAATTGTTGTATTCACGACAATAGCAGTGGGGTCTGCGTCGATGATCTGTCTTTTACCATTATTTTCAGAATCAGATTCTGAATCAGGGTTTGACTCCTTAACTTTGATCTCGATGACCAATGACTATTTTGAGCGACATTAATCGATGTTGTGCCAGGGTCTTTTGTGAAAATCGCATCATTTTCTGGTGTCCTTTTTTGTCTTCCAGTGACCCTTCTTTTCCTGTGGCTTGGACTGGTTTTCAGGAGACTGTTTGCTAGGGCCGTCTTTGTCTTACTTTGGTTGTTGCAGATTTGTAGACCGAAAAACCCATTTTCTTTGGTGCTTAAATTTCTTATCGATTTTAACAACATATCGATAAGCAACATCGAGTGATGAAATCTCCAGAAAATCCATTTCAGTTTGGAAGTATATGTGTAGAGCCCCACGGTATTTCATAACCAAATGTCGTTCGAAGTATTTGATACCTAGCTTGGTGCACAAGGTATAGAAGGTATTGGTGAACTCCATAACTTCTTGACCCCTCTCTTTCCACAGTGTGGTCCATCTCATGTACTGGTCGTCATAGTTGCCAATAGGGTAATACTATTCCTTTACCGCATCCACAAAAAAATCCCAAGTGGGCTCAACCCCATATATTCTAGACTCCTTTGTGGAACTTTGCTCCTAGTAAGTTTCCCACCAATGTTTTACATGCGAGAGAGATTTAAGGAGTGCGAAGGTGATCTTTTCTTTGTTGGAAAAATTATAAACAGAGAAATAACCTTCTAGCAGATTTAACCATTTGTCTGGGGCTTCTGCATCTATCTATCCTTGAAATACAGGAATATCAAAATTAAATTGTACCTTGAAAGGTGAGGTTCTTCCAAAGTGGCTTCCTGATGAAGATGAGCCTATTTCTATTGGAAAGCGTTGAAGGATGTGGGGAAAATTCTCCATCATTTTTTCCCTCTATCACGTGAGAGCTTTCTCAAGCAATAGACTGATAGGATTGTCTTCTCCGTCGTTTTTATTTTCTTTCACCATTGAGGGTTTCCTGGGTTTGCGAGAGAGATTTTCTTTAAGAGAGACAATCTCGAGACCCAAATTTATATACTCGGACCTCGTCGGGTACATGCACTGAAAAATGATCAAGAGCAGTTTGCTCTGATACCACTGATCTGGATTATTTTCTGCATGAAATGAGAGCGGAGATATAATAAAGAAATGCAGAGAGATATCGCAGATATTCAACAATATAACATAAATGTATCATAGATGCAACCATAAACACATATATAAAGTAATATACAATTTCTATTAATGAAATAAATGTATAGAGACTGTAAAAATACAAAGTGAAAGACTCACTAGAATGGTGGCAACTCATCTCTGAGAAGAGATGTGACGACTACTCGCATTCACAAGAATATGATTACAATGAGTCTCTGAAATAATTTTTACAGTAGACAGGAATGCAAAGAACCCTAGACATCCAAAAACCTAACCCTAGGAGATGAAGTGCCAAAAGTCTTGTGGGCCCCGTTTGGGTAAGTTAGTAACTTCCCGGGGTCGTAACTTTTTCATACGATCTCCGTTTTAGGTGTATGATAGCTCCTTGGAAATGTATCATTGAGAAGATTCATTTTGAGGTCTCAATATACCATAGGCTATCATTGAGAACCTTGATCTTGAAAAACCTTCATTTGGGCCCTCAAAATGGCCCCAAAAGTTAAAAACTGCTAAAAATAGTAAATTGCCAAAATTGCCAGAAAATTGTTTTGAGCCAGTCGGAAAAGGTGGGTGGCCACCGATATCCACCTGGATCAATCCTCCATCCTTAGGAAGAAATGGTGTCCATTGCGTTGAGTTCCTGAGGGAGAGGGAAAAGCGTTTTCTGAATCTACATCTTGGTGAGCTGCTTGCCTTGCTGGAGACGTCGTGCTGCTCAGTTTGTGGAAGTCTATTACGAATCTTTTGAGGCTGAGGTTATTCAACAAGTCAAGGTACATGAGAGGATGGTGTGTATAAGGAATATTTTCACTTTTCTACAGCCTTGTCGACTTGCTTCTTTTTGATAGAAGGTGCTTGGGGCGAGGCTGTAGTGGTTGCAGTGTCCTTCTATTCTCCTTTTGAACAGATTGTGAAGAAGCTAAATTTTGCAGTATGAGATACTACCTTGCTTCACTTTTTAGGTGGAATAATAGTCAGAAATACCTCTGGTATTCTATAGAGATGACCCCTCAAAGTAACAGTGACACTATGGGGTCAAGACTCATAAACAACATGGCACTTCCACATATATGGTTGGCCCAAGAGAACATCACAAACATCCAGTAGGGAAACATCACATAATACCTCATCCTTGAAGGGTTGGATGTTGTATGAAAATTGACACTGCTAGATGACATGAACATCTCGTCCTTGGTGAAGCCACCCAATGTTGTATGGATGCGGGTGTGGTGTTTTCGACAATCCCAACTGTTTGACGACCTCTGCTGAGATGAGGTTCTTCTGGATTCCTCTATCAACAATGAAATGCAGTGGGGTCCCCTTCACCCACATCTATGAATGAAAAAGGCACTCCCCCTCTTCAGGATATGATGGTTCTTCCAGTTGAATTGTTGCGGTCGTGACAATAGCAGTGGGGTCTGTGTCAATGATCTGTCTTTTACCATTATTTTCAGAATTAGATTCTGAATCAGGGTTCGGCTTATTGTCTTTGATCTTGGCCACCAATGACTGTTTTGAGCGACATTCATCAGTGTTGTGCCTGGGGATTTTGTGTAAATTGCACCATTTTCCGGTGTCCTTCTTTGTCTTCCCGTGACCCTTCTTTTCCTGTCGCTTGGACTGATTTTCGGGAGACTGTTTGCTAGGGCCGTCTTTGTCATACTTTGGTTGTTGCGGATTTGCCGACGCGAAATCCCGTTTGTTCTGGTGCTTAAATTTCTGCTCGATTTTAACAGGATATCGATAAGAAACACCGAGTATGAGATCTCCAGAAAATCCATTTTAGTTTGGATGTATCTGTGTAGAGCCCCACGGTATTTCAGAACCAAATGTTGTTTGGAGTCTTTGATACCTAGTTTGGTGCGCAAGGTATGGAAGGTATTGGTGAACTTCGGAACTGCTTGGCCCCTCTCTTGTCGTAGTGTGGTCCATCTCATGTACTGGTCCTCATAGTTGCTAATAGGGTAATACTTTTACTTTATTGCATCTACAAAAAAATCCCAAGTGGGCTCGATGTCATATATTCCAGACTCCTCTGTGGAACTTTGCTCCTAGTAAGTTTTCCACCAATGTTTGACATGCGAGAGATATTTAAGGAGTGCGAAGGTGATATTTTCTCTGTCGAAAAAATTGTGAACAGAGAAATAACCTTCTAGTAGATTTAACCATTTGTCTAGGTCTTATGCATCTATCTTTCCTTCAAATACATGAATATCAAAACTGACTTGAACCTTGAAAGGTGAGGTGATTCCAAAGTGGCCACTTGATGAAGATGCGCCTGTTGCTATCGGCAGGTGTTGAAGGATGTGGGAAAAATTCTCCATCAGTTCATCTCTCTATCACGTGAGAGCTTGCTCAAGAAATAGACTGATAGGATTGTCTGCTCCGTCGTTTTTCTTTTCTTCCGCCATTTAGGGTTTCCTGGGTGTGCGAGAGAAATTGTCTTCAAGAGAGACAAGCTCGAGACCCAACTTGCTATACTCGGACCTCTTTGGGGACATGCACTGAAAAATGATCAAGAGCAACTTGCTCTGATACCACTGATTTGGATTATCTTCGACACGAAATGAGAGCAGAGATATAATAAAGAAATGCAAAGAGATATCGTATATATTAAAAAATATAACATAAATGTATCAGAGATGCAACCATAAACACAAATATACAGTAATACATGATTTCTATTAATGAAAGAAATGTACAGAGATAGTAAAAATACAGAGTGAAAGACTCGCTACACTAGTACATACTGTAAAAATTCCGAGATTCTATTTGCGGCATTATGGACAAAATTGTCCATATTGTTGGAAAATAGAAAAAATTAAAAAAAAAAAAAATCATATTGCTCGATAACGTCGGTATTTCCATGTTGACATCTCTCTTGCCACCTTAACATCGCTCTTGCCACATTTCCGTCTCTCTTTCCACGTTTTCCACCTAGTCGTCTCTCTTGCCACGTTTGTGACATAATCATCTCTCTTGCCACGTTTGTGCTCACATCCTAGAAGTCTATAATAGTTTCTAATATTAGTGGAATCCAATGTAAAGATAATGACCAATCTATTGCATATAATAAGTGAACAATTAATTTCAACGTTCCCTAAGGCCTTCTATAATGTTAATATTAATATTACTCATAAGGTACACTATCAAGCTTGAGCAAAGTAGAGTTTTCCATTGTGAAAGTCAATAAGGTCATAACCTTATTTGAATGCGCTGTAGAGTTTTCCACCACTTTTTAGGAACACCATGGAAATGAATCACCCACTAATGAGAAATTGTTCCTTTCATCCTCCAATGATCCATAATATGGGGACCTCATACTTCTCTATTTCCTAACCCTTTGCACCATTTTCACAGTTGGATTTATGTTTTTTCTCTTCTTTACATGGTTGTCATTGTTTCTTGGGTGTAGGAATTTGAACACGTTATCATTTGGATTCAAGATCATTCACCTTATTTTCATGGGCTTCTATAAGTATTTGTCCAATCCATCATATAGGTTTAATATTTCCCTCCACATATTCATATTTAAACCTTTTTCCCAATTCAATCACCTTAGGGTCCACCTTGGTTAGACATTGGTACTTTGACACCTATTTTAACACTTGTCCAATGTTAGAGCCTCCCTATGATGGGTAACCCCAATTTATCACCCTTTGTAGTTTGACATCCATCGTGAGTGTTCCCCATATAAATGAGATCCTTTATAGTCTTAGATGGCACTTGAACCTCATTCTCTTCTCTTCTCAATTCCTATCCACTACCTTATGGGCTTCCACCTATTTTTTGTAATTTGTTGCTACACTTCACATTTTTTTTCTCACCTATTTCTTATTGCTTATACAAGACTCCAAATCTCCAAATGAATACAAAACATTGTCATTTGAGAAGGGGCTTGCATTGAGGTGTCCATCATTTCCTGCACACTTATTTCTCTACTTGCTTTTCACCCTTATGTTCCCTTGCACACTTGAGAATGGATTTTCTTACACCTTGATACATGTCCTCTCTCATTAACATAACATATTCTTTTATTCTTTCCACTAAAGATAAAAGAAGAATAAAAATTAAATAAAAATATTCACATTCCATGAATTTTCCCCATGAGTCCATGGAGGTGTCAATGTTTTGTTGATTGAAGCATGAATATTGATTAATCTAGTTGTGTCATTCCACCTTGTCATTATAATTGTTAAATTTTGTTTACTCCACCTAAATATACAAACATATTCATTCTACTTTCCTCGTTCTGACATCAATATAGTCACCCCCCCCAATGGATTTTAATTCATGATTTCTTACCTATGTCCCTCTCATATTTTATCTATGTCGATGGAAGTCTTGTGTCACCCCCATTTTCACCTCTCCTATGACAAGGCCAAGTGTTGGTCCTTCATTATTACTCTCATTCATCTTATGTTTCTCTAAGGGAATCCATCATCACCCTCCACATATAAAAAGGCCTCCTATACATTAATTTGAGGATCTTTGTATTGAATTATAAGGTTATGTCATTAGAATTATCTTGGGTTCCCCATAT
>JZKD02S0761105.1:46880-59494 GCA_000966675.3 Picea glauca
ATCATAAGTTGATATGTTTATGATGTTTGAATACATTTATATGAATGATACCCAGGTGGGGTATGGTAAAGGTAAGAAATATTGGACATATAAAGAATGTTCAAAATCTATTAATACATTGATCATATGAAGAATGTCATGTCATTTCGTGTTGGTTATGCGGTAATCACCAAGGAAAGTTAGGACTTATGATCATGTTGTGAAAGTGAATGACATATAAGATAGCCACGTGTGAGGCTATAGTGTTGTTGGATTTAAGAAGGATATAGTTATACACAAGTATCCAATGGTATCCCCACTTGTATTGGTGTCCTAGACTATAACCTTCTTGCCAACATTAAAGAGCATTGAAAAACATACTCCTAGTGTTGAGTTTTGGGTAAAAATGAAGGTGTCTAGATGGTAGAAAAAACACTGGGGAGGTGGCTAGATGATGTGTTTAGGCATCAGCTAATCGAACCAACTCATAATGGTGGATTGCTTGACATGATAATGTTATATTCTATGCAATGTAAGGATGCATCACATGAAAAACAAATTAATTAATTAATAGTGATAATAATAACAAAAAATAATGACAATAATGTCAATAAACTTAGTGGGAGGAAGGTTGGTGGGAGGGAGGTACCTTGCAAAAGTCAGCGAAAACCAGTCTCGATTCCCCATACATCATTTGTTTATTGCTTAGGGTAGGTTCAGATAGAAAAAATCAATCAGACAGAGGCAGAGGAGAAAACCACCTAGCAAGCACCACCCGCACCACTGGTCATTGTTTTGATTTACCACGTTTAGCCTGAAGCAACACTGTGTATGATGGAGTATTCGAGTAGCCCCGGTTGATTGTGAGTTAAATCATAGTGATCAGACTTGGTTGTTGTGGAGTTGAGTTGTTAGCCATGGATATAGGGTTTATAGAGCCCATTGTTGGTTGTCCAAGTAGTGGTGGATTTATTTACAAAGGTTTGGCATAGCCATTAGCGTTAGCTACAACACTGGTGATTGGAGTCGAGTCATAGCCCCATCTGACAGAGGCAGAGCAGTGTATATATTCAAGGGAAGTAAATTGAATCCATGTGCTGGAAATAAGACCAATAATTTGTACCAATGGTAGATTAGACTGTGGACTCATAGTATTAATGAAAGAAAACCATTAACTTTGCATACAGACTAGTATTGAAAACCCTCAAAGGTGACGTTGGAAAAATTAATTGGTTCATTTGGTTACTTCTTTAGAAGGACTAGTACATTTGGGTCAAATAAGTCCTCCATTAATGTCATCACCATTGTCGTCATCATCTCCATTTTCATCGTCATCATCGTCACTGTCATCTCCATTGTCATTGCTATCATATCTTCGTAAACCTATGACCTCTAGGGAGTAAACTCATGTTCTTAACCGTTACACCCTCAATATAATATATTAATTATATTATTATATAAAATATATAATATATAAACAAAAAAAAAAAGCCAAAGCAAACATATATTATAAACAAACAAAAAAAAATTAGCAAACAAAACCTGACCACTATTGAAAACCCTTGCCGTCCAAATTTGAAAACCACGACTAAACAAAACCCCACCCATGATCAGTACTGCGCCCAAATTTCATAACCCACACTAAAAAAAACTCAGCCGACCCCATTTGACAACAAGCTGGGACAGATGAGATCACCCCACAGGAGAAAGAAGGAGCCCACATCTATTGACCATCTCGACACTCTGTAAACATGGCCACTTCAACGAGGCTTTAGGCATTCTGGGTATCACAGGTAAACGTTTAGACTGATCTATGTATATTTGTATTCTGCAGGGATGTATTTAAAGAAATGCCCTACCAGAGGGTGAGGTGATCCATGGCCACATCAAGTAGAGTGGATTTACAGGAGGCAAACTTTTACACAACAGACTTCTCAATGTGTATGCTAAGTGCGGCACTATGGTGGATGCTCGCAAAGTATTCAACCAAATTCCTATACAAAATGCGTGCTCGTGGACAGTCATGATTGCTGCTTGCACAAGGGATGGGCTTCCTGAGTAGGCATTGGCACTCTTTCACCAGATGTTAAGAACAGGTCTCCAACCCAATCACTTCACATTTTCTACTATTCTTCTAGCATGCGCCAATTCAACATCACTATGGAAGAGCATGGAGATTCATACGAAAATTATAAGGATGATACATTAGTATGTATCATTTTTCATTTACAAACTAAATCTGGTGGCATTTGAAGCTTCGACCGCACCCGGTGTGATGGCTTTCACACGATATACCGATTTCATGAACGGGATGATCGATGCTGAAGAGGATGTGAAATTGTTGAGACAAAGTGGAATTATTAGCAACCACCTCCAAAGCGATGGAGAGGTTGCGAGCCTCTGGAACAACATGGGTAAGTGTGTTCATCTCACGAAGGTTGAATATCTGGACAATGTTATAGAGGATGTAAATAGATATTATAATAGGAAATGGAATGTTGTTGTGGTGGACTTCGTGAATAGTTACATTTTATATGACTTCCTTTTTGCATATTGTGGTTACATTTTACAACATAATTTGAGATTCTTTCTTTCAAAGCAGTTGAATAGTTATTTTATATGGAATAAGTGAGATTCCCTCCCATATTATGTTTCTTTTATTATAATGGTTTTAGGTCAAATGACCTCCTTTGAATGACTTTGTAGCTATCTATTCCACCTTATTCTTCTTTCATTAGGTTTCCATGAATTGCAAGATCAGTGTTGTCATCTGATGTCATCTCTGCTTGACATATTTAAATTACTACCCTTGGAAGAGACCTCTCATGTAGTAGGCAACCAACTTCAAGTAAGAAAATGTTTTTCTTTTTGATTTTTGTGCAGTTTCTGTTTAAAACCACATTGTTGATCTTGGACAAGACTGAGTTATTGATGGATAAATGGTAGACCCCATAGATTTTCTTTCATGCTTAACTCATTAAGTTATTTCTGGCTGCAGTTAATAGTATCAAAACTAGTTGCATGTTACTTTAGCTCTAATCATGTAAAAGATAGTGAAAGGACTGCAGAGCCATCTTCTCAAGTATTATCATTGTTGCATCGATTAACTGTGGATGATAATCATTCATTGTATAAATCCGTCAAGGTATGTGCATATCTGTGTTTGGTTCTCATTTTCTAGGGACTTATTTGTTATTCTTATACAATAACTCTGCTTTGCTATCTATAATATTTGTTTTGTTCTTCTTTACTTTTTGTGTCTTGATTCAGGAATTGGATCCTTTTCCTGATTTGGATTTCTTTGAACATATACGAAAATTCCATCAAGATCTCTGTCTGGGTCAGACTCCGACATATGAGTTTATCAAGGTTTTATCCTTGATTCTTTACAAATGTTTTATTTCAATGGATAATTTGTTTGCTTTATGAGGTGTTTGTATCTTATGTCATCGATCTTACATAATTCTCTTTGTTTCTAGTTTGTCAAAAGGAACATCTAGTTTGCCACAACAATTATGTCTTAGGAGGTATGTCCTGTTAGATAACTTGTCCCAGACTTGCCACAATAGTTACGTCTCAGGAGGTATGTCCTGTTAGATAACTTGTCCCAGACATAAGAATAAAAACATGAGAATAAAATCAATAACAATGTTACTACTAATTAATCCAACTCCAATAGTCAAATTGACAATTTTCAAATCAAATTTTTTTTGATCCTAACAATACGTCATAAACAAACAAAGAAAAAGAAAGAAGGCTATAGCTTGGGGGAGAAGCCTCCCCCATTTTTTTTTATAAAATTGAGAAGAGTGATGGAGAAAATGATTAAAAATGGATTTAAAATTTTAATGTAATAACTTTGGCGCCCACACCAAATTCAAAACTAGCGACACTCTCCAGCCTCTTCCTTCGCCCCCCTCTCCAGAGCAACAACAAGATCATCTGTCTACCCATCATACAACCTGAAACTGATCGAAGGGCCAACTGGGTATCACGAGACATCATTCTTTCGTATTGAATTTCTCTCTTAACTCACTTTCTCAGTAATATTCCCATGGAACAACAACAACACAAACAATAATAAATCCCTGAGGAAGAAGAAAATGTAGAGGAGCAACAACATGGACCCTACCCCATTGAACAACTCCAGGTAATAAGTTTCAAAATCCTTTCAAAGCCAATAAGAATACAATGCAATTTCCTCAAAATGAATTTGATCTCTGGATGCTTTTGTTGTATCAGGCCTATGGGATATCTGTTGTTGATATTAAAAATCTCAAGGATGTCGGGCATTGCATGGTGGAAGAGGTTGCATATTCCCCCAAGAAGGAGCTCGTGCAGATCAAGGGTCTTAGTGATGCCAAGGTTGATAAGATTATTGAAGAAGGCATAGCAATTTTATACCTTAGCCCACATTTTAATAGTTTTTTTTTGAAAGAAAAAAAGTTTCTATGGTTGGCATGTATTCATTTGATTATTGCTTTTGGAAGCCTCAAAATTGGTTCCCATGGGTTTCACCAGTGCCAGCCAACTACATGCTCAACGCCTTGAGATTATACATATAAGTTCTGGGTCTAGAGAGATTGACAAGCTACTAGAAGGTGATGTAATTTCTGCAGAAATCGCTTGAGAGTTGTTTGGTTTCCAGGATATAGTTGAGTTACTTTGTTAATAATGATGGGATTGGTGGAGTTACTTGTGGGCATTGATAATCGTTTTTGGGCACATTCCATGGTTCTAAGAATTTTCCCATTTTCTTCATAGGAGGGGTCGAGACTAGATCAATCATAGAGATCTATGGGGAATTTCATACAAGATAAACCCAATTATGCCACACTCTCCGTGTTACTTGTCAAGTAAGGTTCTCTTAGAAAATATTGTGCAACTGTTATTTTAAAACGTGTTTGTGTGTTTTAAATTCTATTCATGAAACAATAGCCCACATGAGGCAAAATGTGGGGTAACCTGATAAACCCTTCTAAGTTCTATGCCACATACTCAATATCTACTCACATTTTAAGAAATCTGCCCCAGGCCATGAAACAATTGTTATCACAATGTCCAAAAATTAGGGCTCTGAAGATGAACCAAAGAAGTCATATCTATCGTAGATATGTTAACAGGAACCTGACTAGGAGTCTGATTTCTTGTTTTGTTCCTTTTCTGGTTCTCATTTCCATTCCCATCTTGATTATTACATCAATGCATTAATAATCAATTCTACATGCATAATATATGCTGAGAAGGGGATTTTCATGTTTCTTATCCCCAAGACCCTCTACCTCCATTTCTTGTTCTATTTCCATTTCCCATTCTTTTTCTTGTTTCTCGTTGCATAATGCATTAACCGTTGTAATAAAAACAAAGAGCCAACCAACTTAGGCATCAGGTGCTACCATTGTTACAGAGGATCCCATATTGTCATGGCTACTTGCCTTTTGATATGACTAATGAAATACATGGGATATTGTCATTTCTAGGTGGGTGTTGCAGTTCATTACGACACCTGCAAGGAAGAAAATGGTTGATGTAAATTAGATCCAGATTCCAGTCCAGTAAGATTTGTAGTGGGAAAAAATTGACCAGTAGAAAGACAAGATTTGGGGCAAAGGATCTACTCATTAGCTGCATCTTAAAGTGCATTAGTTTGAAGCTTCTACGAAGATATAGATGTTTGGACTTCGAGGCAGCAAACCTCTCATTATTCTCAATTATTTTAAAGGAATTGTTGCAGAATTGATTTAAGCATGAAACTTTATTGTTTTCTCGGGAAATTTACCTCTTTGTGAATGAAACTCAATTTTGTTATGGAAACTATAAAAATCTTCTCTAGAACTAAGTATACCCCCGAACCAAAACCTTTAAGGAATTTTTATAGGATTGGATAGTTCTTGACTTCATGTTTATTCATGGTTTAGGGTTTATAGTATGGTTCATGAACAACCATTGTTTAATGATTTGGGCCTTGGAAGGTTTGAGATTCATGGAAGGCTTGGGATTCATAGGATGGTTAAGGTTCAACATCAGGCTTGCTTCTCTAAGACTTTCTGCTTCTAAGGATTTTCATACTCATGATTGGGGTTTTTAAATTTAACTTCTCGAATCTTTTCCATTGCAAAGTTTTTTCAATTGCAAATTGATTGTAGTATTTTTTCAGTTGCCCTTAGATCAGGGAGGCGGTGAAGGAAAATAACTCTATATTGATGCCGAGGGAAACTTTATACAACAACGACTTTTACAGATTGCATAAAGGTATGAAGAGCTTTTTGATGCACAACTTTTACTGTAGTTTTGAGAGACTGATTAGTCAAAATTTTAATATTTTGCAGTCTTGCAGGTTTGAGCTCAATGGAGCATATGTGTTGGAGAATGTTGCCTATGCCAGAGCATATAATACAGATCATCAATCTAGGTTGTTGCTGGAATCAACTTCTATGATGGAAGAGACAAGGTATGGAGCTTTATCTACTGTACATTCTTGCATGCAGTAACAACTTCCCTTTTTTTTGCAAAAGTAGTTGTGTTTCAGAAACAAGAAATGTTTTTTATATATTAAACCTACCGAAGGATTTAGGTTCTTCTTTTTGGAAACCTCTCTACCACATGCTTTTCTTAGAAACTCCAACTTATGTTGTTTCATATATTTTGAACCACAACATTTCATAAATTTTTCTTGTTTCATGCAACTTTAACTTCATTTTTTTTGACGGTTTCAAAGTCTATATACAGTTCACTGTTTAAGCTCTCCATTCTGTTTACTTTTATTTTGACTTTTTTAATCCCTCTATGTCGTTTACTTTTATTTTGACTATTTTAATTTTAAAGCCTTCGTGTTGTTTAGTTTTAATTTGACTGTTTTAAACCCTCCATGTTTTTTGCTTTTATTTTGACTGTTTTAAGCCCTCCATGCGGTAACAGAGGTGTTTGAAGTGTAACTGCTTTGAAATTATTGCATAACTGAAACACGTACTCAATGATTTTTGTAGCCCACTTAGTTTCTCCAACAAAAAGTAAGCCTTGCAGGTTCACATTTAGTCTGTTGACTATATGAAGCCTTGTAGTTTGACATTTTTCCATCTCTAACTTTTTTATTCATTCAAGGATCAGAAAGATCTTATCAGGGAGGCTTCATGCAGGATATGCCAGGAGAGTTTCAGCACCTCAATAAATGGTCAGTGAAGTTTTTTGTGTTTTCCTAAGGTTATTTTTATGTAGTATTATTTTTCACAAGTGACCTTTCTACTTTTGAGCCCTTACTAAACATAATATATTATCTTGGATTAATTGGAATTGACAGTATTGAGCGAGCCCATTGATGTGTAAGCTTTCTGAACCATATATTTTAGTGTTTGGGTTTTGGCACATGCCTTTTTTTAGTAGTGTAGTTAGATCAATTGAATAGTTGATATTTATAGAGGTTTGAATTATTGAACAAAGGTCATCCTTATTGAATTGGAGGAAAGGGATTTAATATGCAACAGATTAATAAATAGCTCTATGGATGACTTAGCCATTTGTATTTCTGAAAATGTTTGTAGGTATTCCGAATGGATTGATGAATGTGAGCGTGTAAATAATTTTGGCTAAATGGACACATCTACAGACTTAGATAACATATCGTGTATATCTTGAATATAGTAATTCAATATATGGATGTTTATTTTCCTGAGATTCTATCTGAAATCTATGAGAGCATCTACAGTTTGGATGTGCACCTTGCTCATAATGTGCAATACATGAAGCCATTTGAACAAATTCACAATATTCTTCTTTGGCCTGTCATGTTCTTGGATCATGTTTGAAAAATGATTGATGTTCAATCACTTAATATATCTACTACACATATTAACTGGGTATATGACAGTTAACAATGGTTGTTATTTGAAACTAGATGGATTAGTTGTGTATATAACAATAACATTGGTTGTTATTTGAAACTAAACTTGGAACAAGTATGTGTTGTATATCTGTAGGCAAAATCTACTATAGTTGTTGAAGTATTTAAATTTGTCTTTTTTCGCCCCTTGTTCTGACCGAGTATTGGGATATTGAATTTTAAATGGTATGGAATTTTCAAATGTCTTGGCATGAGAGATTATGAGCCTTATATCTAGAGTCCAAATCTGTTATGGTTGTTTTGAATTGCTACAATTTGCATACTATGAATTTGCTCTTCTACTCAATCTATATATATAGAACACTTACATGCTATGTGTGAAGTTGTTGTGCTAGCCAAAGGATACAAAGAAATACCTCCAATGACTTCAAGTTGTATTATTGATGATATAATTTTCTGCTAAATGTCAAACAAATTGTCAGAGGTTTCAGTGAAGGCTCTGGAATTTCTGTTTCTCAGCTATCTCATTGGTATATAGGATATTTTATTAGATGGAACTTGTTTCGACGTACCCAAGAAAGTACAATATTATTTCGATCCTATCTAAAAACAAGGACTTCCTCTCTAGTATATTTTTGCAGTATTATTACGCATGATTGCACTTGAGCTTTTGGACTTTAGCTCAACAATTGCGAGTTCGTGTGATAACACACCTGAGACATATCCTAGTGATCCTAAACCTCGTTAGACAAGACCCCCTTTACCATTGGAGGTTAGTCCTCCTCCTCAACCAACCTTTCCTAAGACCGATGATATAGATTTAAATATTGATATGGCTAGTATCTTAGCAAAGGTTAATGTACCTATTCCTCTCAGTGTTGATATTGTATTTTTCTTTAAATACCTACAACACAGTCGATATTGCGACATCTTGGAGTGTCGCTCCCATAGAAACCACATCGGAGATGATACCTCTTAACGTCGCGTTTTCCATGTTCTAGACGTCTCTCTTGCCACGTTCAAGACGTCGGTCTTGCCATGTTCAAGATGTCTCTCTTGCCACGTTCCAGACGTCTCTCTTGCCACGTTCAAGATGTCTCTCTTTCCACATTCAAGACATCTCTCTTTCCATGTTCCAGACGTCTCTCTTGCCATGTTTCAAACATCGGTCTTGCCACGTTCCAAACGTCGGTCTTTCCACCTCCAAGACGTCGCAATAATGATGAAATCTATGTTGTTAGAAAAGAGACATCATGTGAAACGACGTTTGAGGAGGTCTATTGTTTTTCATTCTCCCGACAATATAAAGTGGCAGTTTCATCGAACACGCTATCAGAATTTGACCCAAATGTACTAGTGCTAGAATGGTGGCAGCTTATCTCTGAGAAGAGATGTGACAGCTACTCGCATTCGCAAGAACATGATTACAATGAGGCTCTGAAAGCCTTTTTACAATAAACATGAATGCCAAAAACCCTAGACATCCAAAAGCCTAACCCTAGGAGATGAAGCGCCAAAAGTCATGTGGGCCTTGTTTAGGTAAGTTAGTACATTAACTTCTCGGGGTCGTAATTTTTGCATATGATCTCTGTTTTAGGCGTATGATAACTCGTTGGAAAGGTATCATCGAGGAGATTCATTTTGGGGGCTCAATCGTGTCATAGGCTATCAATGAGAAACTCTATCTCAAAAAACGTTCATTTGGGCCCTCGAAATGGCCCCAGAAGTTAAAAACTGCTAAAAATAGTAAATTGCCAAAATTGCTAGAAAATTGTTTTGAGCCAGTCGGAAAAGGTGGGTGGCCACCGATATCCACCTGGATCACCATTAAAACAAATTAAAGGAAGTTTACCTCTATACCTTCCGTAAGTTCCCCTGTTCAGTGTTTTGACAAAGTTGGCCACTTCTTCATCATCTTCTGAGACATCACTATTGTTGTTATGTTCTTTTTCTTATTGCTTTCCCTTTTTCTTTGGTCTTTTGGATGCTTATTTTACATCTGGATTTCCCTGTTCAGTTCTCATTTCATATGCTATGAATATTCCATGTAGTTCGTCCATGCTTATTGAGTTTAGATCTTCTCTTTCTTTTAGTGCTGATATCTTAGGGTCAAATCTCATAGGAAGAGATCTTAGTACCTTTTGAACAATTACATATTATTTGATTTCTTCTCCCAATCCCATGATTTGATTTATTGTTTCATCGACTTGTAAGAAGTAAGCTGCAATATTCTCATCTTCCTTAATCTTTAGTTGTTCCAACTGACCTCTGTAAGTTTGAAGCTTTGTTGCTTTGACTTTTGAATCTCCTTCATAAATATTTCGAAGTTTGTCTCAAATCTCTTTATTGGATTTACAATGTGCAACTTTGGTGAATATTGTTTCACCAATACCATCCAAAAGTGCATTTGTGGCTTTGGAATTATTTTGACCGAGTTTCACTGCTTTGTCATTTGTTGGCAGAATTGTTGATATTGTGTATCCATCTACAGTTGATTGCAAAATTTCAAATCCCTGTGCCTGAATATATATCTTCATCCTTATGCTCCAAAATGCATACTTCTACCCATCAAACTGTGGTATTCCATTTTTATACAAGTTTTTTCCAATGATCTTTTGACATTTTTTTTTTTTAAAATGATGTGAATGGGTACACTAATTTGATGCAAAAATAATTCCCCATATGTAGCATGCTGTTTTTAATGCATTCATATGCGAATATATAAAAATCTGTTGAACAATTAGTAGCTCTCTTTTGGATGATCTCTTTCTATTGCTTTTCTTTAACTCATGAATTTCATGATTTTCTTATGGGTTATGTTGCTAGATTTCACAAGCTTTTGCAATCATATTGAGTGCATTAAAAGTTGAGCCTTGATGGTGGGAAAACGCAGCCAAGATTGACACGTTTTTGGTGTCTAGTATTGGCATAAAAATTCTATGTTTGGTAAAGGCTACATGCTGCCAGCTTTGGGTAAATTATATGTATGTGTTTTGGATTTGGGAATTCAACGTTTCCTATTAGCACTTAGACATCTAGGTTGGGAAGTCTATTTTAGCACGTAGACATCTAGGTTGGGAAGTCTATTTGCACTAGAATGCAATTATTTTGTAATGGCATTTTAACGCCCATAACTAATGGTAATTGTCTTGCATGGTAAACGAGAATAAAAACAAAAAGAAAAAGAAATTTACTTGTGTACACTCGATAATGGTTATATTCCCAGTTACATAAAACACACTAGAAGTGTAGATGGGATGTTTTCGTGGCCATTATTTTTTATTCTCCATATGCTTCTCTAGTTATGAAGCAAATGTTGTTGAAATGGTGTTTAAACATCATTAATTGATTTGGTTGATGCTAAATGTGTGTAAAAAGGTTTAACCAAAAAGACCGTTGTTTCATTATTTTGTTATTGGGTATTAAACTAGTTATGTGGGTGAATGGCAACATTTTTAATGAGAGTTAAACGCATTCTCCTTAAAAATTGTTTATTTTTTATTTTTAAATTTGTTTATGAAAAGATCTCAACCAAATTTGTTTTTGTTTGTCTTTGCTGTGCAAAGTATTTGTTGATTTAACTCAGTTTTTTTCCCTATGGAGTATATTCACAAGGCTAAGTAGGCTTTGGAATGATGTTTAATGTGAGTTTCAATGATTAAGTTAAGTGAATCCCCTTGTGAAGCACACGCTTAATAAATTGCATTCCAGTGAATAATTATTTCATTCCTTTAGTATTGATTTCATGTTTAAAGAAAGTAGATGTATAGGTTATTTGACAGGAAAGTATTGTCTCTCATTAAAAAAAATTGGACACTATGCATAAAATTACCCTTAAGTAATATCCAATGGATTTGTTATGTGCATGCTTTGAAAAAAAAGTGGTTGTAATATAAATGAAGAATTGGAGTGATCCTTCCAAATGTTAATTATTGTGTAGATAAGATTGTTTTACATTATAATGGTTGAAACTTATATACGTTGGTGTTAATGAGAATGGCAACAATGGCATCATTGGTTTAGAAAATAAATTGATAATTGTGATAGAATGTTACATATATTCAAGTGAAATGAAAACTAATATTTCATATGGATAAATATAAGTAGTGTTGCACAATTGAAACAACAACAAGTTCTTGAATATGAATCACTTTTCTTTGTTAAAAAAGTAAAAAAATAAAAAAAAATGTTGTTAAATATAGTCTCTTTGTTGTGGGGTTGGGGCAGTAATGGTGCTTCTTTTGGTGGGTGAAGAAGGTTCCTTAATTTTGATAGTGTGGGGAATAGATTTGTGCCATGGCCCTCAACATCATAGAGAACACATGCTAAGGGATAGGGAATAATGAATTGCCGCCACCCCCGCCCCCCTCTTTCTTTTTCTTTCCCCTAGCTAGCTTATCAATTACTACCTTCGTTGGAACATTAGTTGGTTCCATGGGGTGTAGAACAATGTGAGATGGTTTCAACACTGATGTAAGTGATGGGGGCAATAGGTACTACACAACTATTCCCAAGGTGATCCCTGGGAGGCTAAGTGTGGCCATCACTAGATGTTTCACGAATCCTTATGGTGGAATGAAGAAGTAGATGTGAGTGATGAGATTGGGTGGCTCTATTATGATCCAACGCCTTAAAAATGATTAAAAGTCAATGAAAACAATCCACTTTGAGGGGGAAACCTCCTTTTACAATATATCCAATTCATAATACAATATGAGATGAAATAAGATGATCTTAAGATTACATTTCTAGTGTTATATTTGTACGTAGGATAGAACCCTTCATTGCAACATTTCAT
>JZKD02S0761105.1:65972-79553 GCA_000966675.3 Picea glauca
GCGAAGGCGCATAGAGTTTAACCTCTGGGAGGTCGCGTAGGAGAGCAGCTGAAAGGAATGGTGGAGACACTTCGTGGAGAAGTGGAAAAATCCCGAGAGCCATAGGATCGCACCACGTTGCGAGGGATTTAAGCCTTGAGAAGCACTCTAGAAGAGGAGTTGTATGGACGGTGGAGACACTCTGTAGAGCAGTGCCAAAATCATGTGGACCACTGGCTCCCATAGATCTTCTAGGAGGTTAAGACTAAGCGTCTTGTAGCGTTCAGAACCTTGTTGAGGTAGGGGGTTAGCGTCAGTGTGGTATCAAAGCTTGATTTTGTCTGTGTATTGCAGGCAGAGGGAGCCAGAGGAAAAGGAAGACAGAGTGTCGAATCTCTGTGATGATTGTTGCAAGGTGCACAGTAGTCAATAGACAGTCAGGAGGACTGTAGGAAAGGATAGAAGCACTCACAGTTGCAGAGTGACAACAACAAGTTTGCTAGGAGGGCAGACAGGAATAGGAAGATGGCTACTAAAGACCATGGATGCGGTGGAAAGAAGAACCACCAGTAGCAAAGAAAAGATGATATGGATGAAGAGCTCGCTTAGATAAGGGTGAGAATGGAAGAGCTTGCACTGTGGATGCAATAGGATGCAAATCCGCATTGGGTATATGAATGGTCCATAAAGAGAAGGGTAAAGTGGCTAGTTCAATATTTATTGGCCAAAAGGCAGTGAATACTACTGAAGGAATGGATGAGGCGTATTAAAAGCCTCGGTGATAGAGAAGGAGTGGTTCAGAAAGTCTCAGTGATGTTGAGAATGAGATGAGATCGTTGAAGGATCTCATAGATTGCCAAGTGGGCAATAAAAAATTCCCAATCTGCCAAGTGGGCAGGGAGAAGGAGATGAGATTGTCTGAAAGTCTCGGGAGCTCAAAAGTGAGTTCATGTCATCAAGGAGTGTTGATGGAGATGGGATCGATTGATCTCATAGACTGCCAGGTGGGCAGCAAAAAAATCCCATACTACCAAGTGGGAAAGGGAGAGAAGATGAACTTAGAGGTGAATTCATATTAGCAAGAGGAGATGACAAAGAAGGAAGGTCAGAAAAGTATTATGATGATTGTGGGAATTCGAGTATTCCTGCCAAATAGTCTAATAGAGGATAATACAAGCATTGCGCATGGGGGTATAGTGCAACAAGAATCTAAGAAGGAGGCCATGGGGCCAAATGATTTTAAAGTTAACTGTGTCTGTGATGCAGGTATGAAAAAGGAACGATAGCCATTAGAGACTGTCATGATGAAGGAGCAAATATCATAAGCTACCCAAGGAAAAGAAGAGGAGCACATAGTTAAGATGCTCACTCCATGGAAGAAGGAGTTAGAAATGTTGGAGGATTAGTTAAACCATCTAGAGCCAGTCGATGAATGCCATGAGCAGATAATCATGGAGATTTCGAGAGAAGAGAATTTGGAGAAATTTCTTGAAAATTTCAGCCAGGGAGATGAACAGATGATAACTGCAACGTCGAGGCATGCAATACAAGATGAAGGAGAATTCCAGTATGAGGAGCAGCTGGAGGAAGATGGAATTCAACCAGCATGAGGAGAAATGGCAGAAGCAATTCTTTCAGAGAAAATGACTGAACACCAGATCAGTCAAGAAGATAAGACTGCAAAGTTGAATTTTGCAGCAGAGTGGCAAGTTGAGGCGATAGAGGAAGAATATAGTCTAGGGGATCGAGATGATCTACCCATTTGTAGGGAAGAAGTGCAGCGGAGCGTGCTGCAAAAGGAAAGGCATCCATGGGAGCAGTTGGACGAGGAGATTGAGAAGATTAGAAGGATGATGTCGAGGTCAACAACGTAAACTACCAGTGAGGGGGAGCTGAGCAGAGGAGAACCTGCCATAGCAGTAGGGCAACAAATGCAGTAGAAACAGTGAAGCAGTGGAGCAGATGGACTATTCTAGAGAATTGTTTGGGATCCAGGTGGATTTCAATAGCGGTGCTGGGAAGCTCATGAGAAGGAGCTCATGATTTTTGTAGATGAGGAATATGATGCAGGAGCATTGCTCCAACGTCATCAAGCGCCAGCCAACCAACACACCCAGCACACGTTCAATGGAGAGGAGAGGTGCAACCCTCTCACTTTCAAATTTCAAATTTGAATTTAATGTATTAAATGTTTATAAGGCTGGTAGAGCCGAAGCCATGCCTTCGAGCATGCTGTAGTTGGTGTTGCCTTAATGGATGACAAGTTTATGGGGATCTAGATCCAATTCGGATTAGATGGCCCATTCAATGTAATTCATTGTGATTAATGAGAGTTACTGAGGATGGAGGGAAGCGATCGAGGAGCCCCCTTTTGTAAAGAGATCTTCTTTTTGTTTTTAGAGAAGAAGGGGAAGAACAGAGAAAATAGAGGGAGCCGAGAATCTGTTGCAGTCCGAGCTCAAACACATTATAATTAGACATTGATGTTAATACAAAGCAGTTTTTCCTGCATATGTGTTTTCTATGTGTTTATGTGTCTTTTATGAATGTTGTGTGTTCATTCATGCTGTAGATGTATGTTAAGTTCCATCTGTAGGAGATAGATAGATTTTCCTATCTGTGAGTTCTTTGATTTTAGGTTTGGGTTCTTTGAGGCTTCATGCAAGAGGTTGCATGACATAATACTGTAGGTTCTGCAAGCCAGTGCAAGGAGTGCACTTCTGAATTCTGTAGAAATCAGGCAAAGACGTGGTAGAAGGGAACACTAGCTAGAGTCACTAACTCAAGGAGAAACCTCAAGGTTGTTGAACACCTTGGAAGTTGAACTGTGCAGAGGAGGGCACAGAGAGAAGACAAAACATCTAAAGTTCTGAGAATCTCTTCCAGGAGGGCATTGAGTAGTTTCATAGAGTGCACAGAAGGAATCTTTTCGAGTTCTGTTGGGAAGAGAAGTGTCAAGGAGAGACACTCACAGAGTTACTGAATACTCTGTTAAGCTCAGCAAGGAGGACTTGAGAAGAAGGTCATCAAGAGGACACCAGATTTCCCTTTGAGGACACAGAAGGGCGAGTCCCCTAGAGGCTCAGGTAAACAGAGCTTAGGAAGGATAATGCCTTAGCACACCGAGTAACAACAGAGTGAGAAGAAGGTCGAGAAACCCTTTGAGGTTTCACAGTCAACAAAGCTCAGGAGGGATAGCGTTCCTAGAATGCATGCAATATCCAAAGGAATTAAGCTTGCAGAGGAAGAAAAGGTTGAGGCCTTTGAAACTTCAGAAAATCTCCCAAGGGGAGGGAGGAAGTTCTCAAGCTCAGGAGGGAGCACAACTACCATTAGATCAGTTGGAGAGATGAGATCTAGACTGTCGAGTTTCATGTCCAGACAACAGGAGGAGAGAGCACATAACATAAGATTTGGGCTGTTAGATCTAGCATTGATATCCGACAACCATTGGATCGAGCGAAGGCACATAGAGTTTAACCTCTAGGAGGTCGTGCAGGAGAGTAGCTGAAAGGAACAGTGGAGACACTTCGTGGAGAAGTTTTGAAATCCCGAGAGCCATAGGATCACACCAAATTGTGAGGGATTTGAGCCTTTAGAAGCACCCCATGAGAGGAGTTGTATGGATGGTGGAGACACTCCGTAGAGAAGTGTCAAAATCCCGTGGACCGTTGGATCTCGTAGATCTACGAGGAGGTTAAGACTGAGCATCTTTTAGCATTCAGAAGCTCAGCAGGACTAGTGACTATTGGATGAGAAGCATCAGGGGCCGTTGATCTCGCGCTCGAATTTTTCTATTTTGGAGTTCGGGATTTGGAGTGGCAAGTGATTTTGGAGTCACTGCATTGTGAACTCCCAGTTCGTGAAATCGTGCCAGCTATTGGATCTGGAATGTAGTGGCCTGAGAGCTGCTGGATCAAGGATATGTGCATAGAGTTTAGTCCCTGGGAGGTGCACAGGAAAAAGGATCTGGGTCATTAGATCTAGCACCAAAGGACCGATAGTTGTCGGATCCAAAAGAAGGTGCGAGGAGTTTAATCCCTGGGAAGTTGCACAGAAGGGTAGAATGGAAGGTAGAAACTTCGAGGGAGAAGTGTCGAATTACCGTGAGCCATCGGATCCAGAAAAGGTGTGCGAGGTTTAAACCTCGTAACAACAGAAGGAAGAGGACTCGTCAAGTCCCGAAAGCAGTAGGACCATCCATTTTGGAGGACAGGTGTCAAAGATCCAAGCTCATTGGGAATTTGGACACCGGGAGTTCGAGGAGAAGGAGTCGTGAGACAAGAAGTCCCGGCTCACGGAATTGTGAAACAACCGACAATGTTCATCAAGGAGGACATGTGGCGAGTGGTCAAGGCTCGGGAAAAATCCTGAAAGGTTGTGGGTCATTGATCTAGTTGGATCGTGATCGTTGGTTCAAGAGAAATCTGTATCATTGATCTCTCAAGGGGGATATTTCAGCACTTCGGGATCCGAGAGTTCGAAGGACCTAGAATCGTTGTAGCCGGAATCGCAAAAACCCGAAAGCATTTGGAGGAATAACACTAGGTCACAGGACCGGTCGTATGAAAAGCGACTTAAGGGAGGATCTGTGGAGTTAGGCCCTATTTTGGGTTTTGGCATTTCGAAAGACAGAGAACAGGAGGAATGCTTGCATCACGATTCCCCGAATCGCGAAAAGCCGGTAGCACTTTGACGTTAAGAACATGGTCACAGAGTGGTGGTCATGTGGACGGATGCTAAGGGAGAACCTAGAGTCGTTAAGCCCTTTTTGAAATTTCAGTAACCAGAAGTTGGAGGGACAAGGAGCCTAGGAGAGCTCATGTGCAGGAGTCCTGAAACCCCGAAACACGAAAGGTGTGTTGGTTCAGAACATAGAAGAGCACTGAAAGTTGACTGCATGCATAGGTTTTCTCAAAACCTGTGCCAGGGAATTAAAGGGACCTGTGGATTCATTCAAGGGGTTCTAGTAGGAGTCCGAAGAGCCATTTTGGCTCAGAAGAAGATCGATACAGAGATTGGGAGGTCGTAGAACCCTGCTAAGGTAGGGGGTCTGCGTCATAAGCCATACTTCCAATCCTTTGCAAAACCTTATATGGGCCATAATATTTGGGTGCTAATTTATTGTACTTCTTTTGTTGCTTAAGGGGCATCTGTTTATATGGTTGTAGCTTCATAAATACCCTATCCCCCACTTCAAATTCCCTTCACTACGATGTTTATCTACTTGTTGTTTCATTCTATTTTGCGCCATAACCAAGTTGCCCTTCAATAGTTTTAGAACCTCTTGTTGTTGCCCTATGTGGTCCTCCATTGCTTGAATTTTTTCAATCTATTTCAAGGGTGATGTGATGGATAGAGGATGATACCCATAAATTTCCATAAATGGGGACTTTTTTTATGAAGTATGGAAGGATGTGTTGAACCACCATTCTACCAAGGGAAACTACTTGACCCATTTTGTCTATTTATAAGATGCAAAGAAACAAAGATATCATTCTAGAAATTTATTCACAATCTTAGTTTTCCCATCAGATTGATGATGGTAAGATGAACTGTGAGCTAATTGAGTACCCAAACAAGAAAATATTTTAGTGAAATTTTTTTTCAATGAAAATTGTATCTCTGTCACTTACAATAATCTTGGGGACTCCATGTAGATTTTGACTTGTTTCCATGAATTCTATGGCTACTATACTTGCTTTAAAAGGATGAGAAAGAGATTGACAATAGGCATACTTTGTCAATCGATCCACTACTACCATGATGACAATCTTTCCTTCAGATTTGGGTAAACCTGTAATAAAATCCATTGAAACTTCTTCCCAATGTTGACATGGTATAGCTAATGGTTGTAGAAAAACTGAAATCTTGATTATCTCTCCCTTATTCCGTTGGTATACAACACATTTAGACACAAAATTTTGAACATCATTTTAAAGACCTTCCTATAAAAAAATTATTCTTGATCCTGTTGTATGTTTTCAAGAATCTTGAATGTCCTCCTATAGGAGAAGTGTGCAATTCCAAAAGGACCTTCTATTTCAGTTGGGAATTCTTACATAAATATAAGTGATCATGATACAATTGAAAATTATTCTCCATACAAAATTATCTAATGAAACAGGGTCCTCTTGTAGTTGTTGAATGATCTTGCATACCTCTTGATATTTCTTCCCTTCTATCCTTGCTTCTTCAAACCAATTAGATTATGGAATATAAATAGCACATAGTGAACCTTTTGTTTCTTTTTCTTTCCTTGAAAGGGAATCTACCACAAAATTATTTTTTCCCTTTTTGTAGATAAGTTCAAAGTCATAACCTAGTATTTTTGTAACCCATTTTTTTTGCTCTTCCGAGTATAATCATTTCTCCAAGAAGTAATTCAAACTATCATTATATGTTTTTACTTTGAAGTGTCTTCCTGTTAGGTAAGGGCGTAATTTCTTAACTACATGTACTATGGACAACATTTCTTTTTCATAAATGGGTTTGAGTAAGTTTTTTCCTTTAAGTTGGATACTTTCAAAGGCAAGGGACATTCTTATTACATTAAAATTGCACCAATGCCATGGCCCGAGGCATCAAACTTCATAGTAATTTGTTTTTTGAAGTAAGGTGTGGCCAAGATAAGAGTTGTACACATAGCCTCCTTAAGTTTTTCAAAATATTTGGCTGCTTCCTGAGTCCAAGAAAATGCTTCCTTCTTTAATAATGTGTTAGATGTGCTGCTATTTAACCATATTTCTTGACAAACTTGTGGTAATATCTTGTCAATCCTAAGAATCCTCTAAGTTTCTTCAATTTTTTGGGAACTGACCATTCCCTCATAGCTTTAATTTTGTTAGCGTCCACTTTTACACCTTCATGAGATACAATATGACCCAAATATTTCTCTTCTTTAACCCCAAAGGTACACTTGGAAGGATTTGTATAAAGTTTTTGCTCTTCCAATAGTTGTAATACTTTGTCAACATGTTGTACATTCTCTTCCCAATATTTCCTGTAGATTAGTATGTTATCAAAAAATTCCAACATAAATCACCTCTCAACAAGAGGGTCAAAAGGTGGGTACATGATCTCAATGGGACAAGGTAGGTGTAACCATACTCATCTTTATAACTCATGATATCAAGAGTGATACAATGAATAAGTCTCAAATAAAACATGGGGTTGTAAAATCATGGCCATAATATACAATCATTCCCTCATATACACATATATCGAAGGGAAAATATGAAGTACATCCCAACTGCGGCTGAAACTGAGTACATAAGAAATGATTCCCACATGATGGAGGAAGGGGTTGAAAACAACTTGAGAAGTCATGTTGAACAGGAATGGGCTCCACAAATATGTCATGATCTCAATAAAGGAAAGCTCAACCTAGGGGCTTTGAGAACGCTAGGATGGAGCCAATCAAACATGAGGAACTGCATCTGAGGTTGGATCATGCATGCATGTATGAATCTCAATGGCATGATGAGGTGCTGAAGTCGAGTGCATGATATCATACCAAGTATGAGATCAATGAAGACTCTCTCAACTTTTTCTAAGGTAACCCATCGACGGGGTGGATAGGTACCGGGGTACATAGGATTATCCCCTAGAATATATACACTGATTTTGATAGAGAAAAGTACGTTGGAGCCCAAACTTGAAGGAGTATTTATAGGCTCAGTATTCAAATAATAACAAGTGAATACATAACTATGGAAGTATTGTTGAGGCCAAAACATGCGGGGGGATACCTGAAAGGAAATCCCCTCCTTAGGTCTGCTACATCTCACACATGTCCAAGATGAAGGAATACAAAACTAGATCATTGAATTGTCAAGTGTATAAGCCTCAAATGTGCAATGAGGAGCTGAAGTTGAGAACATAAGAGACAAGCAAAGTACCAAGGATGAAGGTGAATTTAAAGGAGACAATACTCTAAGAAGAACCCTTAGAATACAAGTGCTAAAGTGGATAGGGTAAAAAAAAATAAAAATTACTTTAATCAATGGATCCACATTAGTTTAGATATGAATCTACCATAAAATAAATAAAACAAAGAACACATCAGCTGCAAAATGTAGTAGAAATATCCAAAGAATGGGATCAATCTCTATACCGAATGGAAAGAATAATATAAACAACACCTGTGAAGAGACCGTTGAAGACAAGAATCTCCCAGTGGCCTCTCTATGGGAGGGTTCTTCTTCTTTCTTGAGTGTGTGTCAAATGGTGTGCTTCTCTTATTCAATGGCTGAAAGCTATGGTGAAATGAGTCTAAAAATGAGTAAAAATTCTAGTAGCATTTCAATACTTTCACGTGGAAGAGACTATGGAAACACAATGCATCTCTTTATTTTATAGGTAAAATAGTGGTTATCCTTGATAGGGTCAAAATAATAAAATATATTATTTGACCAAATCAATTCTAACCCTTAATTTGAATTCTACTTTTTATTTAAATAAAATAAGGAGGGGGAAAATCATAAAATGGGATTTGATTTTAATTAAATGGAAATAACATTAGGAAAAATGTTTTCCGAATTTATTTGAGGAGAAATGATGTGAAAGCAGGTGTAGACATGGGACACATTTTGAGGGGAAATGATGTGAAAGCAGGTGTATACATGGGATACATATGATATAACCGATTTAATCTAGCAAGGCTTATACTTTTAGGGTAGATGTGCAATAATATGGTGATAACACATTCTATTGATCATATAAATGTTTTCCCTATTTAATTCAAGAAATTTTTAGTCCACTTTCAAAAAGATAAAAGGGTTTCATAGTTACCTTCGGTATTGGAAGTCCTAGCTTCCTTGTTGTTTCTCTTGGTTTCCCTCTATATATTTCACAATGAGATTTTTTTTAAGCAATAGATTTTTATAAGGTTTCTTTACTTATATATGGGTCATTTGGTATTCATTGCAATGAGACTACTCATTGCATTGAATCCCAAACCTTGTCTCTATCAAATTTATTTAAAAAAAACACTTTCGCGGTTAGTGGTGGACATTGTATAAGAATAGCACACTAGTGCACATGTTCATGTCAACAACACCAATGAGTTTAAAATTAAAATAACAATGTTTTTAATATCAAAAGTGTCATGTTTTAAATTTGTTCATGGGTTCAACGATACACAATAAAAATTAATGAGGCACCAATGCTTCTATTAATTTATAGAGCACGACATGAATACAACAATTTGTAAACAAAGCATTTTTTATTTCGTAGAAGAATGATTATCATATACTAGTGCATATACAATTGATTAACACACCGATGCATAATGTTTTATTATATGCACCAAAGTACTATTTTGTAAAAATATTTTGTTATTTTTATATCTGATGATTCCTGACTTTTTTTATATAGAAGATGGCTGATAGAAGTTCAAGAAAAACAAGTTATTGTAGTGAGTGTGATGGTAGATAATCCCAACAAGAGTAGAAGAAAATTTCTTTCAGTTTTATTAAAGGTTTAATATATTTGAATTATCTATAGGTTTAAATTAATGATGTGTATTGGTTAAGGTGTGTCATGTAGAGCAAAAAATTGAAGAAACTTGATAAGATTGTTTGCAATCTGAGTGCAAAAGAGTGTAAAATATTTATGAAAATGTTGCAAAGAGAGAAATTAGGTGGATCAAAAGGTAATCAACATGAATTTTGTCTTTGAATTTTTACTAAAATGAATTTCTTAAACTTAATATCTAACATGTTTTAAACACTTGATTTACATTTTTTTAATGTTGTGCAAGAGAGGGAACATAGTGGTACTATAAGTTAACAAGAGGGGAAAACAAAACTTTGAGGGATATAGTGGAAATAACGTATAGATGCAATTTCTACTTACAATACAAAAATCAAACCAATGAATCTAAAAATTAGGTTATAAATAAACTACAAGAAGTTTCCAGATAAATGGTCAATGAGACCCATGAGACTTGCAATAGAAAAAACTTACAATAACAAAAAAGAATCATTTAGAAAGTATTATTACTAAACATGTTTTTTCTATAATATGTTCCAAAAATCATCCATATATATATATATATATATATATATATAACTAGTGGAATTGACAACTAATTAGGCTCATACTTGCGTGACATGGGGTCAATTTATCCAACCGCTACCACTATAACCTCCAGGTGTGCCCATGATGCCCCATATGTGATACACAAGGTATGTCAAGGTTTTAAATTGAGGACTTCACATTACAGAGTTCCTTAAAAGTAAACTCCATCACTGATTTCCCTACACCCTGGGGGAATTTGTTT
Source organism: Picea glauca (assembly GCA_000966675.3). Lineage (NCBI taxonomy): Eukaryota > Viridiplantae > Streptophyta > Pinopsida > Pinales > Pinaceae > Picea > Picea glauca. The sequence goes on from JZKD02S0761105.1 coordinate 76,237, forward strand.
TGATATATTTACTTTCATGTAAATTTAAAAAAAAATTATTGTTCTTTTTCAATTTTTTGAGAATATTATGAAAATTCCAAGGGACAAACGAGGGGAAAACCAATACATGTCGGTAGAGATGTCCAAAAAAGTATACAAGGAGATGGTAAAAGAAATGAAGATAATTGCATTGCACGCGGAGCCATCCCAACAACAATGTGCATTAGAGGTATGTGATCATCCATTTATTCTTTTACGTACATCAAATTAAATTATCACATGAAATACTAATTTTCAATTGTTTTGTTGCAAAAAAGAAAAAAAAATGGTGCCCATTCAACACATAAGACATGATGACGAAGAATAAAAGGGTTGATCACATTTGTGAGTACTCACATTTTCGTCCTTACTTAAGATTTCATATTTTTTTTTATCTTTATATTTAAATAATTAATTCACACTCGTCCATAGATGTCTTTTAATAGGTGCCAACATACAACGAAGATCCAACCAAAGAATTGATAGAAATTGGGTTAAGTATGGGTTGTGAGTATATGTTGAAGTATCAAGGTTTAATTGAACAATTTTTAAGTAGTTATGTTGTTTAACTGCCATTGTTTTGTAATTAATGGAACAACAAGAAAACTTTATATTAATTATATGGACTGTGCTTTGTCATGACATATTAAACATGCATGAAACAAAGTATGGAGTGCAACAAACATAAGAAATTTAGAGAGATAACATGCAACATGGATTCAAAATAATGTGTGTTGTTTATAAAACACTTGCTGATATGGTATGCATGATTTTAAGTGCAAGCCAAGATCTAGTTGTAAGAAAAAAATAGAGTAATAAAATTGCAAGAAAAAGAGAGAAGAAAGAATGAAACAACACTCCTAAAGACAATATTGTTGAAGAACCAATTCATATTTTCACTTGTATTATAATTCTTGACTAATTACAATATATAGAATCTCCGGGGATAAATGTGCATAAGGTTGGGGTTCTTTATGCATGGACTAATTAGATTTAGTCAATTATTAACTAATCAATACCATGGGTCAATACCATGAGTCACTAAGTGGTAAATGATGGTAAATGACAAGTTTGAATCCATTAATAATAAATGAATTGCACACTTTATAAGGGAATAAGTTATCCATAGTTTTGATCAATGCCATATGTTAGACTTTCTATAAATAACATTATTAAAAATAGGCAACCCCAAAATCTATGAATGGATAAAAATAGACATGGATGTCCCTTGAAAGTAGAATTTTGTGCATGTACTCCAGCATGGTACATTTTTTTATCTGCAAAATCGCATATATTCTACTATATATATAGATATACGTAATACACTTTATTTCTATGCTTGCAGATGGAACATGAAGAGATTGAACATAAAAAAAAACTAGTCGATCAAGAAAACATTAGGTTAAATAACCAAAGTACATTATCGCCTACAAGTAATGAAGAAATAAGGCATGCATGCAGCTTGAGAAATGACAACAGCTCAAGCAATGAATGGCTATTGATATAATTGAATGTTACTGCAAGTTATATGTTTTGGAATATTTGTCTATGAAAGTTAGGGGGTTTTCTTAATGTACTTGATATACTGTCCCAATTGCATGAGGATATGTTATGAATAAGTGTAACAATTACATATTGGTTTCATTTTGATTATTGTGGACCTTTACGTTGTTCCATTTTGTATTATGATAGGTATCTTATTCATATATAATAAAATGGCCCATGGGATTCTTATTTTATTGCATTGATGAATGTTGTAAAATATTGTGTTGTTGATTAATTAATATATGGATGATTTACATTGTTTCAAATAACATATGTGTAATATGTTGGATGCCACATTAATGCACTTATTATATCAAACCACAATAACAAAAATATAAAAATCAATATTATTATAAAAAATATTTGATTTTGAGATGATTAATTGAAACTTTGTAAAAAAAATAATTAATTAAAACATATACATATTTGCACTGTATTATTTTGAACTCAGTACATGATGTGTGCCATAAACTAGAAAACAACATGTTTTACGAGTTATACACACCGATGCCTATTAATTACATTGAAGCATCGATGCTAAAAATTGTGAAAAAACATTGTTTCTTTAAACAACATAATGTATGATTATATTTTTCGTTTCAAAATATTATGGTGCACATGATTACAATATGCATTGGTTCTTTACAAATACTATATGCAATGGGGCTTTACATATAATATATGCACCAGTGCTTGGTGTTGAGTCCATTTTTGTGCTTCCATTTTGCTCTATAAACCATACTTTTGCCTCTTTATCCATCCATTTTGCCTTCATTTCATTCCACATTTTCCATGAAACAACCTATGCAAGGTATATTTGTCATTCTTTAGCTTAAGAATTTATTTTTCCAAATTTTAGCATTAAAATTGAAAATTTATTAGAAATTACAGGATTTGACCAAATCCCGTAAAAGCTCTGTGGTTTGTATACTTGCAGGACACCTCGGCGAAATATAACACTTGGGTCATGTTCCCTAATGTAAAAGGATGGATAATGAGCTATCAGATTCGAAATCTGAGTGTTCCAGATGTCCAGTCAACGCTGGTCAAACAGGGCCACTTCAGTAGAAAATGCCCTGTTTCAGCCTTAAATCTTGGATAGTTTTGGATTTCGTGGGATTTTGACCATATATTGTGGATCTAAAGGAGGCATTCGACCCTACTAGGATATTGTGGACCTGATCATGATATTTAGGAGACTTTTTAGCATTTTTGGTTTTAAGACGCTTGTATAAATACTCTTAAGCTTAAACTAGTAAGACAATGTTGATATGAATGAAGAAACTTGAGAATTTGCACTCTTGAAGATCATCTCTTTGTTTTGTTCCTGTGAATGCTTATGATGATTTGAATTCTACTGGATTTCTTTCTTAGCTGAAGTCAACTCAAGTGTACCAGTGAAGCATTGGAGGGCCCCCATTGCCAAACTAGTACACTCTTTCCTTGTGTTCTTTTTCAAGTACATGTTTTAGATCATATCTTGCTGTAGATGAGTTTTATCTTGCCGTAGGTAGTGAATTTCATATCTCAATTAAATTCTTAATGTTTTCAAGCCTTACTCATATTGTGAATGATTTCTTGAATGAGAATTCAATGTGTAGTTTGACTTCAAGCATTAAGATAGTTTTGAATGCTTTTTAAGTTATTTATGCTTTCAGTACTTTGATTTGATTTGATGATAGTTGTTAATGAATGAATGAAAGAAGACAATGAATGCATCTCTTGAATAAGAGTTTTGTTCTTCTAACATTTGA
>JZKD02S0761105.1:115309-144441 GCA_000966675.3 Picea glauca
AAAAGTCCTCTCTCCAGTCTTTTTCCCTTCTCTTATCCTCCTTTCCCCCCTCTCTCATTCACCACCTTCTCCCTTTCATTAAGACTCACCCACCTTATCCCTCCATTCAATGCCAACTACCTTATCCCCTTTCTCTTTAATGGTTCCATCATTTGATACATTAAGTCTCTATTTAATAAATTAAAATTTATTAAACTCAAATTCATTAAGCAAATATTTAATCATGAAATTAATTAATTAATTAATTAACTAATATACATTAAACAATTATTTAAATCATGACAATTGATTAATTACTTAGGGTTTTTACACTCAACCTAAGGGCTTTGAGAATGTTGGGATGTATCCAATCAAATATGAGGAACCGCTTCCTAGGTTGGATCATGTATGCATGTATGAATCTCAATGGTGTGATGAGGTGCTGAAGTCGAGCACATGATATCCTACCAAATATGAGATCAATGAAGACTCTCTCAACTTGGTCTAAGGTAACCCGGTACAAAGGATTATCCCCTAGAATATATGTAGTGATGTTGATAGAGGAAAGTCCACTTGGGCCCAAAAGTGAAGGAGTATCTATAGGCTCAGTATTCAAATAATAAAAAGTGAATACATATCTCTAGAAGTATTGTTGAGGCTGAAACATGGAGGATACCTGAAGGGAAACCCCCTCCTAAGGTCTGCTACATCTCACACATGTCCAAGATGAAGGAACTAGATCATTGAATTGTAAGTGTATAAGCCTCAAATGTGCAATGAGGAGCTGAGAACATAAGAGACAACCAAAGTACTAAGGATGAAGGTGAATCTAAAGGAAACAATACTCTAAGCCAAATCCTTACAATACAAGTGCTAAAGTAGATACTATAAAAATAAATAAAAATTACTTTAATCAATGGATCCACATTGGTTTAGATATGAATCTACCATAAAATAAATAAAACAAAGAACATATTAGTTTCAAAATGTAGTAGAAATATTCAAAGAATGGGATCAATCTCTATACCCAATTGAAAGAATAATATAAACAACACCTATGAAGAGACAGTTGAAGACAAGAAGCGTCTCTGTGGGAGTGTTCTTCTTTCTTGAGTGAGTGCCAAATGGTGTGCTTCTCCTCTTTAATGGCTAGAAGCTATGGTGAAATGAGTCTAAAAATGAGTGAAAAATCTAGCAGCATTTCAATACTTTCACATGGAAGAGACTATGGAAACATAATGTCTCTCTCTTTATTTTATAGGTAAAATAGTGGTTGTCCTTGATAGGGTCAAAATAATAAAATATATTATTTGACCAAATCAATTCTAACCCTTTATTTGAATTTTACTTTTTATTTAAATAAAATAAGGAGGGGAGAAGTCATAAAATGAGATTTAATTTTAATTAAATGGAAATAACATTAGGAAAAGTGATTTCCTAAGTTATTTAAGGGGAAATGATGTGAAATCAAGTGTAGACATGGGACACATATGGTATGACCGGTTTAATCTAGTAATACTTATCCTTTTAGGGTAAATGTGCAATAATATGGTGATAACACATTCTATTGATCATATCAATGTTTTCCCTATTTGATTCAAGCAATTTTCAGTCCACTTTCAAAAAGATAAAAGGGTTTCATAGTTACCTTCAGTATTGGAAGCCCTAGCTTCCTTGTTGTTTCTCTCGGTTTACCTCTATATATTTCACTGTGATATTTTTTTTAAGCAATTGATTTTTATAATGTTTCTTTACTTATATATGGGTCATTTGGTATTCATTGCAATGTGACTACTCATTGCATTGAATCCCAAACCTTGTCGTTATCAAATTTATTTAAAAAAAATACTTTCGCGGTTAGTGGTGCACATTGTATAAGAATAACACACTGATGCACATGTTCATGTCAACAAAACCACTGAGTTTAAAATGAAAATAACAATGTTTTTAATATCTAAATCCTCATGTTTTAAATTTGTTCATGGGTTTGACGATGAGCAATAAACAGTAATGAGGCACCCGCGTTTCTATTAATTTATAGAGCACAACATGAATATAACAATTTGTAAAAAAAACTTTTTTTATTTCTTAAAATAACGATTATCATATACTAGTGCATATACATATGATTAACACACCAGTGCATAATTTTTTATGATATGCACCGAAATATTATTTTGTAAAAAATATTTTGTAATTTTTATATCCGATGATTGCTCACTTTTTTTTTTGTATAGAAGATGGTCGATAGAAGTTCAAGAAAAACATGTTATTGCAGTGAGTGTGATGGTAGATAATCCTAATGAGAACAATGAAATTTCTTTCATTTTAATTAAAAGTTTAATATATTTGAATTATCTATAGATTTAAATTAATGATGTGTATTGGTTAAGGTGTGTCATGCAAAGAAAAAACTTGAAGAAACTTGATAAGATTGTTTGCAATCTGCAAAAGAGTGTAAAATATTTATGAAAATGTTTCAAAGAGAGAAATTAGGTGGATCAAAAGGTAATCAACATGAATTTTTTCTTTGATTTTTTACTAAAATGAATTTCTTAAACTTAATATCTAATATGTTTTAAACACTGGATTTACATTTTTTTAATGTTGTGCAAGAGCCAATAGAGAGGTAACATAGTGGTACTATAATTTAATAAGAGGAGAAAACAAAACTTTGAGGGATATAGTGGAAAGAACATATAGATGTGCTTTCAACTTACAATACAAAAATCAAACAAATGAATCCAAAAAATAGGTTATACATAAACTACAGGAAGCGTTTCTAGATAAATGGTCAATGAGACCCATAAAAAGAATCATTTAGAAAGTATTATTTTTTTTTTAAGTAAAAAAGGGGGAGGATATTGTTATATTAAAAGTGCAGGCTTACAGAGTCTTTTGGAGTGCCAGCTGTCCTGCCTAAAAAGGAAACTGGGACAACTGCCTATCCCATGCCACTTGTTTTCACACAAAAAGAGCCAGGCCGCCATCTGTCTTGCCCGAAGGAAATGAGGACATATGGTCTCCATTAGTTTCAGATTGTTCCATATCTTAATACTGATAACATAATTATAGTCTAACTGAGCTAGAGATCTAGTTTGAAACAAAACAATATTTCTAACTATGAACATTCACAGAGCTAGTTACCCGATGTCCTCATCGACTTCGTCATTCTTTCCCCATATGGACAGAAGTGCGAAGGGTTGTGCGCACGTAGGGCATTGTCAGTTTGGAGATGTGTTGGAGTATGCATCATACATCATGTTGAGGCGTTGGCTGACTTGGAGGGCCCTATAGATTTGGTCATCCACCATGCTGCGCGTTTCAAAGATCAGTTCCAGGTGCTCTGGGTGGAGGAGTGGAGTCTGGTCCTACCATTCTCCCTGAGCGGAGGAGAGGGGAATTGGCTTCTATATTCCGCTACCCTTCATTTATTCATTTGATCTGCCACCTTACTATCCTTGTTTCTCATCTTGCTGAGTCACTTCCTCTGAAAATTCATCACTTCCTGAATTTTCCTTTTCTTCTGTGCTTCCTGGGAATTCTTCCTCGATGTAGCAAGTTGTGTGTTCCCATGTTGGGTCACCTTCCTTATGACTGTACATTGTTCTTGGATCCTGAGACTTGGATTCATCCATGAAACAGGTGGGGGGATCCAAATTATTTGGAACAATGAAGAGGAGATGTGTTGGAGGAACCTGGATGGGTTCATCCAGAACAATCTCCTCCACATAAGTCGTGGGAGGCATCCAAGGATTCTTGGTTCTCCGAGTGTGCACCATAGCCAACGCTCTTTCAAACTTCTTCTGCCTCTTTTTGATGGATTCAAATGCATACCACATAGCGCCTCTATGAGGCCATCCTCTTGCTCTCGGCATGTAGAGGAGCAGAGCTATAACCAAAATCCAAAATGGGTAAGTGTCTCTGCACCAGCACTCTGAAGGTTCAGCCTTTGGCCGCGTAACTCCCAAATACATTGCATAACCATCAGAGTGGCTGATAAGGATGAAGGTGACTGTGATAGCCTTGGCCATTAAGTCTATGCCCTTAGTGCATTGGTCCTCCGTCCTCTTCACTCACGTGAGAGGCCTCGTCCTCTGGTTTTGGTTGCTCAGGATCGCTCCCATCTTAATGATGAGGAGATGGGAGCCGATGGCCAATATTTATGGACCTTCCCAACTCGTCCTCACGTGTCCTCCCTGTTCTACCTGGCACCCCATCTGGGGACATTTAGAAAGTATTATTACTAAACATGTTTTTCTATAATATGTTCCAAAAATCATCAATATATATAACTAGTGGAATAGACAAATAGTTGGACTCGCACTATCGTGACATGGGGTCAAGTTATCCAACCGCTACTACCATAATCTCCAGGTGTGCCCATGATGCCCCATATGTTCTTTTTCATTTTTTGAGAATATTATGAAAATTTCAAGGGACAAACGAGGGGAAAATCAATACATGTCGGTAGAGATGTCCAAAAAAGTGTGCAAGGAGATGGTAAAAGAAATGAAGATAATTGCATTGCACACGGAGCCATCCCAACAACAATGTGCATTAGAGGTACGTGATCATTTATTTATTCTCTTACTTACATCAAATTAAATTATCACATGAAATACTAATTTTCAATTGTTTTGTTGCAAAACAGAAAAAAAAATGGAGCACATTCAACACATAAGACATGACAACGACGCATAAAACGGTTGATCACATTTGTGAGTACTCATGTTTTCGACCTTAATTAAGATTTCATATTTTTTGTGATCTTTATATTTACATAATTAATTTACACTCATCCATGGATGTCTTCTAATAGGTGCTAACATACAAAGAAGATCCAACCAAATAATTGATAGACATTGGGTCAAGTATGGGTTGTGAGTATATGTTCAAGTATCAAGGTTTAATTGAACAATTTTTAGGTAGCTATGTTGTTTAACTTCCATTGTTTTGTATGTAATGGAACAACAATAAAAAATTATATTAATTATATGGACTGTGCTTTGTCGTGGCATATTAGACATGAATGAAACAAACTATGGAGTGAAACCAACATAAGAAATTTAGAGAGATAACATGAAGCATGGATTGAAAATAATGTGTGTTGTTTATAAAACACTTGTTGATATGGTATGCAAGATTTTAAGCGCAAGCCAAGATCTAGTTGCAATAAAAAAACTACATTAATAAAATTGCAAGAAAAAGAGAGAATAAAGAATGAAATAACACTCTTAAAAACAATATTGTTGAAGAACTATTTCATATTTTCACTTGTATTATAATGCTTGACATGAGTATGAAGAAATGTGCATGTACTAATTAGATTTAGTCAATTCTTAACTAATCAATACCATGGGTCAATACCATGAGTCACTAAGTGGTAAATGATGGTAAATGACAAGTTTGAATCCATTAATAATAAATAAAATGGGCACTTTCTAAGGGGCTAAGTTATCCATATCCAATGCACATTAGTTTTCATCAATGGAATATGTTAGAATTTCTATAAATAACACTTCTAAAAATAGGCAACCCAAAAATCTATGAATGGATAAAAATAGACATGGATGTCCCTTGAAAAGTGGAATTTTGTGCATGTACTCCAACATGGTACATTTTTTTATCTGCACAATCACACACACACACACACACACACACACACACACACACACACACACACACACACACACACATATATATATATACACACTTTATTTCTATGTTTGTAGATGTAACATGAAGAGCTTGAACATAAAAAAAAACAAGTCAATAAAGAAAACATTAGGTTAAATAACCAAAGTACATTATCAACTACAAGTGATGAAAAAATAAGGAATGCATGCAACTCGAGCAATGAAAATAGTTTAATCGATGAATGGTTATCAATATAATTGAATGTTACTGGAAGTTGTATGTTTTGGAATATTTGTCTATGAAAATTAAAGATTTTGCTTAATGTACTTGATATATTGTCCCAATTGCATGAGGACCTATTACCAATAAGTGTAACAATTACATATTGTTTGCATTTTGATTATTGTGGACCTTTACGTTGTTCCATTTTGTTTGATGATAGGTATCTTATTCATATATAATAAAATGGCCCGTGGGTTTCTTATTTTATTGCATTGTCAAATGTTGTAAAATATTTTGTTGTTTATTAATTAATATATTGATGATTTACATTGTTGCAAATACCAGAGGTGTAATCTTTTGGATAACACATTAATGCAATTATTATATCAAACCACAATAACAAAAATATACAAATCAATATTATTATAAAAAATATTTGATTTTGAGATGATTAATTAAAAATTTGTAAAAACATATACATATTGGTGCACTGTATTATTTTGAACTCAGTACATGATGTTTTCCATAAACTAGAAAACAACGTGTTTTATGAGTTATAAACACCGATGCCTATTAACTACATTGAAGCACTAGTGCTAAAAAATGTGAAAAAACATTGTTTCTTTAAATGACATAATGTATGATTATATTTATTGTTTCAAAATCTTATGGTGCACATGATTACAATATGCATTGGTTCTTTACAAATAATATATGCCATATGGATTTACATATAATAAAAGCACCAGTGTTTCATAACAAAGAATGACACTGAAATCAAATCTTGCTAGTGTAATTGATTTCAATGGGCCTTGTTTTGTAAGATGACCTAGGTTTGTAACTCAGATAGTTGGGAGGAGACACCTAAAATCCATCCATGCTAAGGGTTGTGTGGCCCAGGATGAGTGCAATCCATGAGTAATTTTGATGACTTAGAGACCACTGCGTTGTATTTTCTTAGACCACGGGCTAGTCCTGCAAGTCACAGACAAACTAACAAAAAAAAAACAAAGAATGGCCTTGACATCTCACCTCAAATATTTGAAATTTCACTTCCCTCCGGTGCACATGGTAATATAGACATTGGTGTGTACAAATTATATGGGCGTTGGTGTGCTTAAAACAAAAGGAATGACCCAATTTGTAATATTTATATGAGCATTGGTGTTGCATACAAAAAATAATATGGATCGATGTGTACATAAACCCAAAACGAATTGGTGCTTCATAGAACAAAAAATGTGGAACTAATGCATAATACTTGTAAGAGCACCGATGATTTTTAGTTTTATGTATGCACTAGTGTAGGTTATTTAAGAATGCACTATTGTGTTTTACTAATACAAGCACCAACAAAAAAACCTCTGCTAAAACTTCGGCTTGACCAAATTTTTCTAGTTATAAGGAACATCCGTTAAAACCTCCACTACAAGTAGTGGAGATTTTTTTGAAAATTTTGCACAATCTTGTAACACTAAAACCCTCTGCAAAAACCGTTGCTACAATGTGTTTTCATTATAGTGACTTAAATCCTATTTTGTTTTAAATTTACAATTTTTTTTAAATATTGGGTAAATGACAAAAACTTACCTTTGATCCCGTGAAGTTCCACAAATATATCTTGCATACTCTTTTTGAGTGATTCCATAAGTCCCTTTTATATCCAAGAAGATCTTCCCCAAACCCTAATGTGAAAATGAAATGAGGGAGGCTAGGGGGGAAGGCTCTTTTTTCACTTTATATTATAAATGAATAGGTAGGGAAATTCAATCCTCATTTTACACCATATATTTTTTGGATTTTCTAAACTCCACATTAATGATCTTGTTTCATTTATGTGTTGATTTTTTGGATGCAAGGATGAAATGCACATCATCTCCACATTAATCTTGCACCTTATTATTTCATGATTTTTTATGTGATTCCAAGCAAAGATCACATCAATGTCCCTTGGTTTGACACAAACATGATGAAAACATGACACATTTGATGCATAATCGAGTATAGATATGCAAAAATAACATAATATAAATACAAAAAAAAAAAAAAAAAATTGATTGTCGTATGTTTGACACTAATACAATGCATAATTATCACCACAAAAGCTCGACACACTCTAGCAAAAAAACATGAGCAAGTGTTTGAGGGCTATAATGATGCTAAAACCCCATATCGTAGTAGTTAAGGATTAAAAATAATCTACAACATCATAAGGGAAACTATAATGGTCATAGGAGACTCATACTTAATCATCAACACCATGAGAAAAAATATGGAAATACTTTATCTACTTTGTCCAAACTCATACTCAAATAAAAAGAGTTGGTCCAATAATCTGAAAAGTTATACTTTTACCATGTCTGCTAATAAAAAAACTTAGATATTGATGAGATAGAAAATTGAGGAGTATCTTTGGGTGAAATTTGGTTGAAAGAAGTGGGAAAGGAGAAGAATAAATTCAACAAAGATTTCATTAAATGATGTCCTTCATAGGAAAATCTTGAAGAGCGGGGAAGGAGGGAATTCCTTATAACCCCCTCCATAGTGATAATGAACATGGATGGGAATTCAAATCCCTTCCATGCCACCACATTCCTCATACATGCAATGACAAGTGGTCTATTAATCACACCCTTGAAATAGGTGCCAACATTCTCCTTTCCATTAATGCTTGTCAAGGAGCTCATCCCTATCATTCTCTACCTGATACTCTTAGAGGTTAACAAAATAATATTTTCATGAGTGGAGATATGTTGGAAATAGAATCACCAAAATAACTTCAAATCATTCCCTTTGTTACGGAATTCAACTGTCTAATAGACTTGAAGGATTCCCTCTATATATGGCTCGATAAAGGCTCCTCTAGTATCAACAATCATCTATTTATCTTAGTAGGTTGTTGTGTTTGGTGTTGTTGTTTCCCTTATCCTTCCAATAATATGGACCCGCATTGTTTCAAATGCAACGTGGAAGATGAAATTAGGGATCTTCATTGAGCACACCACCACAATCAAGACATAGAATAGGTGGCCTTCTTCTTAGAAACTCATGCAAGGTAGCTAGTTCTCAAAGTCTATGCAATCCTCTCACATTTGGTGATGGATAATCCATTCACACTAGTTGATTCCCAAGCGGTCTATATACACATTTAAAGGAATGGCAGTTAGAGGTGTGATTCTCAATTCCTAGGATTAAAGCATAAGAGACAAAATTGGAAATTGCAGCAGATGTACTGGAATATTTGGTCATGCACACATTGACATTTATTAATTTCCTAGATAAACTATTGGTTCCACCTCCTTGCTAAGTTCCTAAACCTCTGGAGGACATTGTAGAACATTTAGGTTCTACAACTCAAATGGAGTATGTAACTAGTGCCCAAGACAAGTGTTATATTGTTTTTTCCCACTATTAGTTTCTTTTAAGATAGTGTGTTAAAAAAGATAATAATAAACACTCGAAAAGAAAGACTCAATTAAGATTTTTAAGACCATATTATTTTATTGCATTGTCGAATGTTGTAAAATATTGTGTTGTTGATTAATTAATATATGGATGATTTACATTGTTGCAAATACCGGTGGTGTAATCTATTGGATAACACATTAATGCAATTATTATATCAAACCACAATAACAAAAATATAAAAATCAATATTATTATAAAAAGTATTTGATTTTGAGATGATTAATTGAAAATTTGTAAAAAAAACAATTAATTAAAACATATACATATTGGTGCACTGTATTATTTTGAACTCAGTACATGATGTGTTCCATAAACTAGAAAACGATGTGTTTTATGAGTTATACACACTGATGCTTATTAATTACATTGAAGCTCTGGTGCTAAAAATTGTGAAAAAACATTGTTGCTTTAAACGACACACTATATGATTATATTTATCGTTTCAAAATATTATGGTGCAGATGATTACAATATGCAATAGTTATTTACAAATAATATATGTCATGGGGATTTACATATAATATACACACCAGTGCTTCGTAACAAAGAATGTCACCGAAGTCAAATATTGCTAGTGCAATTGATTTCAATGGGCCTTGTTTTGTAAGATGACCTAGATTTGTATCTATAAAATCTATCTCTTGCACGCATTGCGCGAACTTATTCTTTGAGGACACTTGCGTGCAAGTAATATAGGTCATTGTACTATTGGTTATTTTGATTATGATTATGAGACATTGTGGATTTGATGTTATGTCATTTTTGTTATATTTACATCGACATGTGCTATTGATTGGGTTCTCGTGAGTGTGCAGGACTCTGGACATTGAGGATGCAGAGGCATCAATGAAACCCCTTGGACTCTGGATCGAGTCAGGGAGTGGACTGTTAGGGTTTGAATTTTGTGGATGTGACATATGTACATATGATTAGATATTATGATGATTGATTATTATTACTGACAAGATTCATTGATGGATGCATGATGATGATAGCTTGCTGACTAGACTCACATTTGGGGTAGAGGGGTCATGCGTGACAACCAAAGACATTGAGGAAGAGGTGTGGCAACAGCCCTGCCACAACCTACTAGCACTCTTATCGTGGCTCGAACTGTAGGTTAATGATTACCTAGTTTGAGAAGACCCGCGATGTCGTGAAGGAAGAATGTGACAGTCACTCACGATAATTCTAAGGGGCATGCAATAAGGTAGGGGCCTTATTCCTTAGAGGCCCTTAGTCTCCCACAAGATCACCTGGCAGATTATTGACTCCAGGGGTTTGATGTCTACCAAATTCAGTCAAGAGGCGAGTGACACCCTTGGAGCACGTAGTGCATCTTGAAGGGCATGTCACACAAAGAAAACAGAAAGAGGTGAGTGGCACCCTTGGATCATGTAGTGCATTTTGAAATGCATGTCGTGATTTTAAATGATAAGTTAATAAACCTAGTGCCTAGAAAACTATGCCTCCTTAGGACCTGGTCGGCCTTAAAATAGATGATGGTATGAGTAAATATTAATAGCTAAAAGTTCCCTTAAAAATTGTCACCCAACCTAGTGAAATTAAAACCTAGGTCTAAGTAGAACATGTGGATAAAGAAAACTTAATAAACATGTAACAAGAAGGGGGGTAAGAAATTCAAACTTAATTATTAAAGTAAATTTTTTTATAATGGAGGATTAAATTTATTAAAAGGGGTAAATGGTTGTTTTTATCTACACTTGCTAAATTGATTTTTAGTTAAAAAGGAAAAAGGGGGAAACTAAAAAGAAAAGGAAACTTAAAGAAAAAGGGAAACTTAAAGAAAAGGGGAAACTTAAAGGAAAATATGAATGTCTAACTCAGTAAGCAATATAGCCTTTGGAACTTTCTATTTATGAACTCAACTAGAAATTAAGTAAGTTGTAGGTCATTTAAGAATTGTAATGGAATAATGGGACACCGAGGAGAGTTTTTAGGAACTTTTTTAGGTGGGTGATGGAAATAGGAATATTTAATTAATTAATAAATTGATTTTCCAGTGCAACTAGAGAATCGAGAAACATGTTTACATGGAAGGTTTTTCCTAATTAAATAAATGAAAAAGGAATATAATGAGGGTTTGGAAAAGTAATGACTAAGAAACTCTCTAAAAAAGATGATGGAGGAGGAGTTTGGAACACATATGACTTGCGTAACGTTACGTTGCTGAAATTTTATCTTGACTAAAGTTTCTCTTCTGGGAGTTAGGATACCCAGCTTGGGTAATGAGTGTGATCTGAAATTGGTGCTTAGCAATATCACACTATGATTTCAATTTTATCAAGACCTTTTCTGACAATGCATGTGAATATAAAAGAGACAAAGACTTAAATAATAAAGAGGAATAACATATATCACAAGGAAATCAAACCATCAACAATTGGACACCAGAATTTGATAACGGAGTTCGACAATATTCGCCTACATCTCTGGGCCTTTGTCTTTAGTGAGGGAGGCTTCTCTATTTAAAATTCAATGCTTACAATCTATATCAAAATTACATCATATAGGTCTTTGACTGACTCAGCTGAATTATTCTCTGTCCTAGGAACCTGACGCAACAAACGACATTGAAAAAGGAGTAATAAAACTCCCAAAAACTACCTCCCAATCTCAACTACTCTTCACTACTGAAGACAACTTAACCTTGGCAAGTTCTTACTCAACTTGATTCAAGCATCTTTGTTTCTTATTGTTTGTTTCAAACCTCATAATGGATTTATTTATATATCCATGAGGTAGAGGGATCAAATCCCAACATCCCACTTCTCGTGGCACTCAAATTGGCCCAATATCCACCAAGATATGGCCAAATTAACCAAAATTGTCCAAAATTCAATGAGAAAATCACTAAACTATAGCTAAAAACCCATTTTAGCAATAATATGGGCATAAGCCCCCAATATAGGCATGCACCCCTAATTACACGATCACATGGAAACTAAAAATGGCCAAGCGCTAGCCCAAAGGGCTATGCACTGGCCCTTACTCCACAGGTATAGGTCACATGGTAGTTTAATAGGACTGAGCCCCATACTAAGTGCTAACCACTAATTATTTCTTGCACCCATATTGTAGCTCTAAGTCACATGGAATCCCCTGAATCTAGGGGACGATCCTCACGGTATCAACTTAACACTTTGCACTAAGTTTTATGGCCTCAGATCCACGACCGGGGGCTCGGGCTAGACCCCAGCCCCATACCTCTACCCAGAATATACAACAAATCAAAGTTATATATAACTTTGTTCCAATGGATTAACAAGAAAATCCGATGGTGCAATGGTGTTCAAACCTTTATGAAGGAGCTAGGTTGGGTGGAGAGGTTTGGTGTTTGAAACCCCTAGACTCATACAATTTTTGCAAACAAAATAATGAACCAGTAACCATGTGCCATGTGGCAGCCCACATCTAGGCCACGTGGCACCACAACATTTGCCAATACCTTGCCACTTGTCATCTACTGGATGGTCCATGTGTCATCACACTTGTCCAGTCAACAACCGTATCTGCCACCTTTCTGCACCATACCCTGCCACGTGTCACCATACGGTAGGGCCATGTGGCACCTGTATGAGCATGCCACATGTGACCCTTCAGCCAGTGGTGACACGTGTCACCTCCTGGTTGGTCCACGTCAGTTGTATGAATCCTCTGCCATGTTAGCTGTATGTTTTTCCAATTGTACCTCTGCCACGTCGCCATGTCAGTATGACGTCATCATTGACTTTTTGACTGTTGACCTGTTGACTTCTTGCCTATTGGGTAGAACGAACAAAGAACAATATCAGGAGAATACGACAATTGTTTGAGCCTATTCAAGTTGTGTTGGGTTCGTATCAACGAGGTCTATGCACACGTATGTTTTGAATCCATTCATAGAACATTTATTTTTAGGCCTTTCTGATCCCCATCAAGCTCCTGGATCTGAATTTGGATCATGCCTTCCCACAAAAGACCTTTTGGTCCCCAAAATATTTATTACATCAATCGACTATATTCTTAAATATTTCAACTAATGACAAACAACCTAGACTTAAAATTAACTAGACCCAATAAGTGATTTCATAAATCAAATCACTTTTATTACATCAATGAAAATGACACTGACTCGATTTACATATAGGGCATAAAATCTACCCAGTTCCAGGAGGATGACCCATCTACTATCAACAGAGTCTCGAGTTCATTCCTCTACTTCTCTGTAGCATCTTCCTCTTTCCCTTCTGCAACATCCTTCTATTCCTCTGCAATGACCTTCTGTCTTTCTGCAACATCCTTCTTCTGCTCTGGCCCTTCAGGCTTTTTTGAGCGTCACAACCCTGGATGAAACTTCCAACAATTATTTTCACAATGTATGTTCTTCTGACAATGAAAGCAAGTGTTTCATGCTCGAAGGAATTTGATGGAACCTTGTCCTGACTGAGTTGAATCCCCATTGGATTTCTCTGAATCCTACCTTGGCTGAGATGACTTTGGTTGCATATTCTTCTTGACCTGCAGTTTCGCGTCATCGAGTCTTGGTGTACTTCTTGTTGCCATGATATTTTTCTTGTATACTTTTTTTTCCCAATAGTTTGCAACATAATGGTTATGGCTGCTACAAAATGTGCATGGAATTGTTATTCTGATAAGTTCCATGACTTTAGCATGCTCATCAGTAAAGGTGGATGAAGGGGATTTATACCTTTCAACCTTTTTACCTTTCTTTCATGACTCATTGTTCATGTCGCTACTGGCTCGAGCTGATTGCTTGCCTTGACAAATTCGAAACCATTCTGGTGTCAACTCTAGATGTCACTCCCAACAGTGGTCAACATCGTGTCCGAACTTCCGTTAGTGTGTGAAACAAACCACCAGACTATCGTCATCAAAATATTCTCTTACATAATCCAAACCTTCACAGAGTGGTCATTCTCACACTTCAATCGGCTCAACTATGCCTTGGCCATACTTTCCAATGACTTTCCCTTTCTTGTATTCGAACTTGGATAATATTCTCATACCAATTCCATTGGTATGTTTCTCAAATGATACAATATCCTGATAGTCGGAAACCACTTCCTGATCAACTACACGTGAAGCTGGAGTGTATTGAATGCTTTCCACTGACAAAGAGAAAGTGCCAATAACCTCTCCTACTAACTGCTCCTCAACCGAAGTAGCACGAGTATATGAATCCTCCTCATTGGATTGCCTACAGAATGTATGAGTTCCATCATCCCTGACAGGGCTTGGGCTTCTAACTGAAGGACTTCCTCCAACTGGCCTTGCTTCCGTTGCTAACATCATTGTTCAATTATTTCCCTTTCTTTATTAAGGATTTGCACCAATCATCGTAGCTCAACATTTTCTCGCTGAATCATTTGGTTAATATCCTCGAGCTCTTAGAGTCTGGATCTCTTCAATCTTTTCCCCATATTCACAATTCCTGCAAAATCCAACCTTCTCTGATAACACTTGATCCAAAATTAGTGATTAGCAATATCACACTATGATTTCAATTTTATCAAGACCTTTTCTAACGATGCATGTGAATATAAAAGCAACAAGGACTTAAATAATAAAGAGAAATAATAGATATCACAAGGAAATCAAACCATCAACAATTGGACACCAGAAGTTGATAACGAAGTTTGACAATCTTTGCCTACGTCTCTGAGCCTTTGTCTTCAGTGAGGGAGGCGTCTCTTTTCAAAATTCAATGCTTACAATCTATATCAAAATTACATCATATAGGTCTCAAACTGACTCAGTTGAATTCTGCTTTGTCCCAAAAACCTGACGCAACAGACGACCCTAAAAAATGAGTAATATAACTACCAAAAACTACCTCCAAAGCTTAGCTACTCTTCACTACTCAAGACAACTTGACCTTGGCAAGTTCTTCCTCAACTTGCTTCAATCTTCTTTGCTGCTTATTTTTTGTTTCAAACCTCACAATGGATTGGTTTATATATCCATGAGGTAGAGGGATCAACTCCCAACATCCCACTTCTCGTGGCACTCAAATTGGTCCAATATCCACCAAGATATGGCCAAATTAACCAAAATTGCCCAAAAATTAGTGAGAAAATCACTAAACTATAGCTAAAAACCCATTTTAGAAAAAATATGGGAATAAGCCCCCAATATAGGCAACGACCCTAATTACTCGGTCACATGGAAACTAAAAATGGCCAAGCACCAGCTAACCACCAACTATTTCCTGGTAGTTTAATAAGACTGTGCCCCATACTAAGCACTAACCACCAACTATTTCTTGAGCCCATATCGTAGCTCCAAGTTACATGGAATCCCCCAAATCTAGGGGTCGATCCCCGCGATATCAAGTTAACAATTTGCACCAGGTTTTATGGCTTCAAAATCACAACCAGGGGTTGGGGCTAGACCCCAGCCCCATACCTCTGCTCAAAATATACAACAAAACAAAGTTATATATAAATTTGTTGCAATGGATTAAAAAGAAACTCCGATCGTGCAATGGTGTTCAACCCTTTACAAAGGCGCTAGGTTGGGTAGAGAGGTTTGGTGTTCAGAACCCCAAGACACATACAATATTTGCAAACAAAACAATGAACCAGTAACCAGGTGCCACGTGGCAGCCCACGTCTAGGCCACATGGCACCAAAACATTTTCCAATACCTTGCCACTTGTCATCTGCCAGATGGTCCAGGTGTCAGCACACTTGTCTAGTCAACAACTATATCTGCCACCTGTTTGTGACGTACCCTACCACATGTCACTGTATGGTAGGGCCACATGGCACCTATATGAGAATGCCACATGTCACCCTTCGGCCAGTGGTGACACATGTCACCTCCTGGTTGGTCCACGTCAATTGTACAGATCCTCTACCATGTCAACTGTATGGCCTACCAATTTTTCCTCTACCACATGTCATGTCGCCACATCATCACGATAATGTCATGCTAACGTTAGCATTGACTTTTTTACTGTTGACCTATTGACTTTTTGCCTATTTGGAAGAACGAGAAAAACGTGATATTAGGAGCATACGATGTTTGTTTGAGACCATTCAAGTTGCATTAGGTTCATATCGACAAGGTCTACGCACAATTCCGTTTTGAAACCATTACGAGAACATTGATTTTTAGGCCTTTTTGAGCCCCATCAAGCTCTTGGATCCAAATTTGGATTAGAGTGGTAGCTCGACCTTGCAAGGCGAACTGGGTGATATAATTCTATGGTATTGTGTGTGTGTCCCCATTGCAGTTCGGGGGGATCAAGGGGAAGAAGAGTACCCCTAGCATTGGTTGGGAGGTACCAGTGAGGTCTCATCGATCGACAAGTTGGAGTTGGATGGAGTGTGAGTGTGGGACAACCACTTCCAGTTCTTCGCATTTGGCCACGGTACGCTTGTGCATAATTTATATTGAATAATAGCTTAATTTATTGTTCATGCATTTATTTATTGTCGAAATCTCACTTGCATAGATGTGGTTAAAATAAAAAGGCTCTCTTAGTTATGCATATGAATTTCTATCTGGGCGATAGTGTACCGTGTGAAATTGCAAAAGGGTCACTAAAATTTTCTGTTTCTGAGCTTGTATTTTTGTTTTTTGTGCTTTTATTGTCTGTTCCTCTATCCTTTAAGTTATTAGTCTATGCCTGAACAGTCAGGCAGTAGCCGAATCAACTATATTTCACTTTGGTGTTAAAGATTTAGATTCAAATACCCTGCTTTCCTGGGCATGGATAATAAGTGAAGGATAATTTCTCTGCCCAACAAATTTCTTTTTGTCTACAACGAAAACACCTCCTTATTGCTCTGCGATTCTGGTTTCTTTATTCAACCAATTTCTTTTGTGATTTCCCAGCTAATTCCTTATTGTGTACAGAAAAATGCTTCTTTATTTCTCCGTGATTAATGTTTTTTAATATGGGTCATTCCTTGTCTGATTATACAACATTCATTGGTAATTGTTTTATGTTTTTTTTTTAGTATGCGGATCCTTCCTTGATTTTTTGACTCGCTGGTCTTAAGATGATATTATCATTGTAAAACAAAGGATCGACTAGATAATCGAATTCATATATCTACTTAATAACTGTGTTTTAAATTAGTTCATGATTCCAATGATATGAATTGGATTTTGTGCTAATTGATTTTGTAATATTTGCACTCACAACAAGGAATTTTTCATGGTTAAAATCTTATTTTTATTGACTCGTTGACCACTCGTGATCAATCTAACTGTCTCTCTCAAATTTCTCTTGGACTAGCGATGAAATTATGTCGTGTTTTGTGTTTGTTTTGGTGCCGAGAATCTGGAGCAAGTGAAATATTGATTGGGGTTATCTAGGTTGAATTTCGTTTTTGTAATTGTTAATGTCTAGTTTGTATTTTTAGGTATTTTGATGCTCCACCTGGTATATGATTTATAAAAGTTAATAGAGTACGCCTTAAGATACATCCCTATCTCTCATATTCTTTCTATATTAACACAAAATTTACAGCTCACAGATTAAATTTTTATCTAGAGACCTGTGTCTAACTACGAGTGAAGGGGTGGTTTAAACCTGGTAGTTTTTGGAGTTCTGCTGAATTTATTGGATAATAGTTGTCCTTTGGTTATTGGCTTTATGATTTTTTTGGCTCTATATTGACAAGAGATAAATATGAATTCTTGTGCTCATTGTTGTATTTTTAAATCTATTTAAAACAGTAAATATTCAACGGTAAATCTTCTATTTAAAACCGTAAATGTTTAGTATCTGTTTAAAATAGTAAGCAGTAATTGTGCTCATTGTTGTATATTCAATTCTATGTAAAACAATAAATATTCAAACAAAAATATTCTATTTAAGACAATAAATATTTAATTTCTACTTAAAACAATAAACAATAATAGTGCTCTTTAATCGTTATAATCCGCATTTAATATTAGTTATTTCCTTGTAGAGATTCACCCCCACTATCTATTGGTAAGGTAAAATTTTAAATCCTAGAACCTTGGTTGATTGCAACTGGATCCTTATAACTGGTAATAATTACCAAAGATCGTAATGCATTTCACTGCGATTCAATTAATCACGCTGAGACATAACATTTCACACAGAGGTTTCTACTGTTGGAGGTTAGCGCTAGCAGGTGGCAATTTAGGAATATTTTATGTAATGGCATGGGCAACTGAAATTAAGGTAGGGGACTCACTTTTGTGGTTAAACCGTTTAGATCAATTCTAGTTTTATAGTTAAGGTATTATTATGCACAGTGTGGTATCGCTCGCAATCTTAATCTTACCACAGTTTAGAAATTCTTTAGGTTGCAAACTGTCATAATGGTTTACTTTTACTAATGTTACTTTTATTAATGTTATCGCATGTGTTATCACGTATTACTTGTTTTAATATGTTAGGATTATTAACTGTTACTAATGTGTCATCGTTGGGATAGTTCACTCATTTGCACTTAGTCATAATGGTTCAACAACTAGTGGTTTATGGTTTATTAGTGTAATAGTTTAATGGCTTGCGCAATATTAATGGTTGAGGGTTTAATAGTTTTTTTTGTTAAATTGATTGAGGGTTCCCAAGTTGGAAAATTGTTTTTCAACTATATAGCCATGAGAAGATTTCTGCATTTTTTTGGGGGTGCTCGAATAAAATAAAAATTTGTCTCCAACTGTACATTTATGGTATGGT
Source organism: Picea glauca (assembly GCA_000966675.3). NCBI lineage: Eukaryota > Viridiplantae > Streptophyta > Pinopsida > Pinales > Pinaceae > Picea > Picea glauca. The sequence continues at coordinate 134,313 of JZKD02S0761105.1, forward strand.
ATTTGCATTTTCCCGATGCCCTAATTGAAAAAAAAAAGGAATCAACATGGATTGAAACATCATCTTGAGATTTTCAGATCTCGCTATAGAGATTGCACATGCATAAGATTGTTCAGTCCAGAAATGGGAAGCATGATAGAAAACCCCATAAAACGTATCCAACTGTAAATAACTCAGGCCCGTCCTTTGAACCGTCAAAATAGCTTGCTCATCTAGGTAGAATCATCATGAATTTCCAATAATATTGGAAATTTGGCATTGTTAAAACTAGTAGTGATAGACCATGGTAGTATTAGAAGAAAATGTCCATAGTGATCTTGCTTAATGGTAAAATAGTAATAAACAACTTTCTTGTTCCCCATTTTGAGATCTAGTTATAGCTAGCGTGCAATGGTGAAGCTCCGCTGGTTTTGTGTTGTTTTCTGTTTGGAAAACTTTTGTTCATATCCCATGGCCCCGGTTATTTTCTTGTGGGAACATATACCAGATGTAAGAGAAAACCAATGCCAGGACGTGTTATCTATCTATCTATCTATCTATCTATCTATCTATCTATCTATCTATCTATCTATCTATCTATCTATATATATATATATATATATATAAATTTTTGATGCAAAGGTCGAGGTGTGTTGCTCTATGAAACCTTGTGGGATATTGCTTGCGCACTGTTTGGTGTTTACTTGGTTCTTGGTTGTATGATTCATTCTAGAAAATTAATAATACATTCAGGATCTTCACAGTTTTTCTATGATCTTAAAGACTATAAAGGAAATTCTTTGCCCTTTAATATAAGATATGTGACGCAAATGTAGTATGTGGCTCGTTTGATCACTTTTCCTTGATCGATGAACTTAGTAAAATTAATCTCCTGGGATAATTTGAAATTTCAGAAAATTCAAATTCATCCTTGTTAATACTTGTGGTGAAGCTAAAAATAAAATAAATTTACTTACACATCCCAAAATTTATTTCCTTGTATCTTTTTTACGCTTATCTTATACAAACAGATCCTAGAAACTACAAGTATGGCTCGATGTATCCATTCCTTGATTGAAGAACCTGGTCACATGTTTAATGCACTTCATAGTTACTGTTAAGACCATCGATGGGGATTTGTTACACCAATTCCCACTTCCGAAAATTTCCATCCCCTTTCTTTTTTTTTCCATATGCTTTCCATTTCTGTTTACTTAATCGTTTTTTCAGAAAATGTCTAGGTGTGGGAGTTGGCGGATTCACGTCTTTAGATTTCCACTTACTTTTATTTCACTAGTTCGACCAACTGCTTCCCTGTTTCATATTGTACAAACTTTTTGGATCGCGGGTTTCCGAATAGGCGGGTTCAACATTGTGTTTCCATTGTTCCGTCGCCTGCAAACAACACCCATGCTTCCACAATCTACAAATTAGCAAACAAATTCCCCTTTATCTCATTTTTTAGCACTTTTCCTTGATCGATGAACTTAGCAAAATTAATTTCCTGGAATAATTTGAAATAAAAGAATATATACTACGCAAAGTCTAATGGAACTATCATATGAATGAAAGGGCATTAAAATTCAAATTCACCATTGTTATACTTGAGGTGAAAATAACACTACAAAAACTTTACTTAAACATCCCAAAATTGATTTTCTTGTAACTTTTCGACGCTTCTCTTATACAAACATATCCTGGAAAATATAAACATTGCTCACTGTATCTATTCCTTGATTGAAGAACCTGTTAACATGTTTAATTCACTTCATAGTTACTATTAAGAACATCAATGGGGCTTTCTTACACCAATTCCCTCTTCCAAAAATTGCCATCCACTTTATTTTTCCCTTTGCTTTCCCTTTCTGGTTACTTACTCGTTTTTCAGAAAATGTCCAGTTGCGAGAGTTGGCAGATTTAAGTCCCATTTTACTTTTATATCTCCATCCCAACCGACCACTTCCTCGTTTCATATTGAACAAACTTTTTGAATTGCGGGTTCCCAGATAGGCAGGTTCAACATTGTGTTTCCATTGTTCCGCCACCTACAAACAACACTCAGACTTCCACGATCTACAAATTAGCAAACAAATTCCCCTTCATCTCATTTTCTTTCACTTTCTATTTACTTGGTCCTTTTTCGGAATGTGTACTTTTTTTGAATGTCTCATGCTTTTATTTAGAGCACCCAAAGTTCCACAATATACAAATTGCTTGCTCAACACTGCGCTTCCACTGTTCCCTTACGTAAAAATAGCACCCGAAATTCAACGATATACAAATTGATGGCCAAAATCTATCATTGTGACATACAATTTGACCATCGACCCCTCACGTATCCTTGGTATATCTTGTGACCCATTGTTTTATAACCCGCCTGACTGCTTTCCATACTTGGGCATTTCTTGGAATCTATTTTGTGGGTTGGTAGGTGGACAAAATGTACAATGCTTGGTCACTCATCGCCATCCCTGCTAGCTTCATACTTCTTTCTAGATATGCAATTATTAAGATTTAATTCTAGTAGTTCATCGTGTAGGAACCATTAAGATTGTCATTAATGTCCGGAAGGTCGGAGAATATTTGTCATTAATACGAATTAAACCAAGATTTGCGGAGAAGAGTGTTATCCTTTCCAAGTATTCATTTCAAACATGATGCAATCTCTTTCGTGCATCAACTGATTATCGTCTTTAATAAATCTCTAATTCTTAATCGCTCTTCACCATCACCGCCACCTTCACACTTTTTTATAAATATGCAATTAGTAAGATTTAATGGTAACATCTCATTATGCACGAACCTTGGAGATTGTCATTGATCAATGAAAGGCTTGAGGAGATCTTCCATTGATACACATTAAACCAAGATTTGCGGAGGGTTATATTATCCCTCCCCAATTTTCATTTCAAACATCGTCTGGAGAAAACAATAATTCTCGTTAACTTATGGTAGAAGTTTTGTCCAGATATAGTAAACACCTTCGGGCATGATGGCCAGAGGTTCCAGTATTCCAGGGCATATTCTTACTGCTCATCTCCCTCCTCTTAGGAGAAAAAAAATAGATGGTCTGTCGGTGCACCGAGATATATATTTCAAGCCAAAGAATTCCAAGGCAACCATGCTTGCTCAGATAACTTTCCCAGTTGCATTGATGGCTAGAGTAGAGCTTGATGCGATAGATTCCAAGATGGAAGAAGATGGTCTAATGGATGATGATACGTCAATGGATGATGGAAATGCAGAGACTGTTCCCACTACTGTGCTCAAATTGAAATCAACCATAACAGGCAGTACTTCCTATCTCGACGATGGCAGTCTTGACAACACTAAAAGAAGGAGTTTCAGAAAAGAAACCGATGTTGAACGCAATAGCCTCTTTGCAGCTCAAAAGTAGGAATTCCATAGGTCCAAATTAGTCCATTCTGGGTGGAAGTATTTCACTGTAAGGAAATGATCTGTTGATGCTCCCAGAGATATATTTCAAGCCGAAAAACTATTCAATTACGGTACCACTGCCTTGTTTTCTGGATATACAATCAACATCTTAGGGAATGAGGACCAGAACTCCCACTGGTGCAAGGCATATTTATACTAGTCATATCCTTCCACCCATAATGGACTAATTTGGGCCTCTGTAATTGCATGTGCAACTTCTGTCCTTGAAGTTTTTGACTTTGGAGAGGTGGTTTCTTGGTGTATCCTAACTTTCAGTTAAGGGCTATTCCATTTTCTCTGCAACATTTTTCGTCTTCTTCCTCACGGGAAGCTTCTGAGAACTATCAATTTTACCACAAGATGATCCATCGAGGAAAATACTACAAGGATTTTCTAAAAAAAAACACGGTAATCAATTTTGTATGCATATTGAAGAGAATCTTGATGGTTCCTGCATGTTGCATATCCTATGCCTATGCTTATGACAGATATGTTCAATGTTTTGGCGCAAAGAACTCGATCCAATTTCTAAGGGTAGATATACAATGCTTAGTGTTATTTTTTTTTTAATGGATTTACAATTAAAAAAAATGCCTTGGAGTCTTGGTTGTTGCTTCTTTTATGGATTTAATACCTCTTCTCATTGGCATGGTTTGGTAGTCTCGTATTTCTTCGATATTGTATTTTCTTAGGTAACTTGTTCTAAAATGGAGCATCTAACAATTATATGAAAATTCACTATGTTGATCCATCAGGCTTTTATGGAAACAAAAAACGAATTTCAAACAGTTTCAAACCAACATTCAATTCTATTTGTAATGCAGATAGAACATAGCAATACCAAATAACAATGTTGCAGCAAGATCAACATTCTTGTATCTAGACATGCAATTATTAAGCTTTATTGCTAACATCCCATAATGCAAGAATTTTAATACTTAAGTTAATAGATTACAGTCATGGAAGAATGTATCAAGAACACACTTACTCCCACAAGTTGCAATACAATCTAATCTTCAACAAAACATTTGTTGACAATTCCTAGAAAATGATGGTTTTGCAACAATGGGGCTTGTTTGAAACTAATTCATGCTTACAAAAATTGCCCTCCGCCTTTCTATTTTCCCACTTTTTTATCCCCTGTAGTTTCTCTTTCTGGTTACTTAGTAGTGTTTTTCAAAAATGTCTTGTTGTGCGGGTTGACGGATTCACGCGTTTCGATCGAGCGCTTCCCCTTTGTCTAAATTGCACTTCCCATTGTTTTGTGACCTGCAAACAACACTCTGGCTTCTGCGATATGCAAATTTACTTCTGGAGTCCTACATCATCTCCTCTTCTATGTTACACATTTTTCACTGAAATGTTTCGATATATACAATTTGACAGTCGGGGCCTTATGGCTCCTTCGGAACCCGTCACCCTATTTTGAAGCTTGTCTGACCACTTTCCACACTTGATCATTTCTTGACATCTCTTTGGCGGATCGTTGAGTTCACAGGTTCAATAAATTTCAAATTTCTAGTTGTTTTTTCCTGTGCCCGCTACCTTCAAATTTCTTTCCATGTATATGAAATATGTATACAACTTCTCCAACAACATAAAAAAAATATCTTGCCAAGAAATGGAATATCTATTGTAGATTTGAATATATTGGACCTTCTTTTCCATCTTCTATACTTGACCAAATTGTCATTTCTTTTTACCCTCTACTCTATTTTTCTCGTTACTTAGTTGTTTTTCTGAAAATTTGACTCCAACCAACCACTAGCCATTCGATGCCTAGGCACTCTTCAGATCACAAATTCCTGGGCAAGCGGGTTGTATATTGCACTTTCACTGTTCTGTGGCCTGAAAACAACACCCCAACCTCTACGATATACAAATTTGTTTCCACACTCCCACATCATACCCTCTTCTGTGATACATAGTTTGCACACAAAAGTTCTGAGACCTGCAATTTGACCTTCGGGTCCTCACGTCTCTTGGGGAACTATTGTCATCCCGTTTTGAAGCCCCTACGTCCACTTTCCATATTTATCCATTTCTTGGAATCTCTTTTGTGCCTCCAATTCCATACTTACCTGTCTTTTTTCGCTTGTGGATTCCCATAAATGCGGACCGCACTTCTAATTTTCCTTGACCTGCAAACATCCCCCCCCCACTTCCAAGATATACAAATTGAATTCCGGACTCCTACATCATTCCTCTTCTGTGTTACATAGTACGCACTCAAAAGTTATGATCAATACAATTTGATCGTAAGGCCCTCATGTCTCCTTCGGGACCTTTGTCATCCTATTTTGATGCTCGTCTTATCACTTTCCATGACCATTTCTTGCAATCTATTTGGTGGTTCGTCGGGTTGGCGTGTTCAGAAAATTTCCAATTCCTAGTCATTGCTTTTTGTGCCTGCCACCTTCTCACCTCTTTCCAAGTATATGAAATAAGTATATAACTTCTCCAGAAATATGCAGAAAAGATATTTCCACAAAATGGAATATCTATTACATATGTGAATATATTATCCCTTCTTTTCTGTCTTCTATACTTAACCAAATTTCAATTTTTCTTTTCCCTGTACTTTATCTTTCTCGTCACTTAGTTGTTTTTCCGAGACTTTCTAGCTGTGCGGGTTGGCAGACTTGCGGGTTCATGACTCCTACATCAACTCCTCTTCTGTGTTACACAGTATGCACTCAAAAGTTTTGATCAATACAATCTGACTGTTGGGCCCTCATGTCTCCTCGGGAACCATTGCTGGTCTATCTTGGATCCCGTCTTCTGGATTCCTACATCGGCCCCTCTTCCATGTTACACGTATGCACTCAAAAGTTTCGATCAATGCAATTTGACCATCAAGGCCTCATGTTTCCTCAGGAACCCTTGTCATCCTATTTTGAAACCTGCCCGACTACTTTCCACAACCATTTCTTGCAATCTCTTTTTTTGTGCCCACCACCTTCGCACTTCTTTCCAATTATATGCAATAAGTATATAACTTCTCCAGAAACATGCATAAAAGATCTTTCTAGGAAATGGGATATCTATTATAGATGTGAATATATTATCCCTTCTTTTTCATCTTCTATACTTAACCAAATATCCGTTTCTCTTTTCCCTGAACTTTATCTTTCTCGTCAGTTATTCATTTTTTCCGAAAATGCCTAACTGCGTGGGTAGGCAGACTTATAGGTTCACATTTGAACTCATGCTTTTATATCGCGACACCAGCTGACCGCTTCCCCATTCCATACCCAACCACTTCTCCAACCACAGATTCCTGGGTAGGTGGGCTCTAGATTGCACTTCTATTATTCCATGACCTGCAAACAGTACCTTGACTTCCGCGATATACAAATTTACAACTAGACTTACAACATATCGTCTTCCGTATTACAATCTACCTATCATGCCCTCTTCTATGGTACACATTTTGCATTGAAACATTCTGAGACATACATTTTGAACACCGGGACCTCATGTCTCCTGTGGAACTATTGTCACCTCATTTTGAAGCCCACCCGTCTTCTTTCCATACTTCGCCATTTCTTCGAATTTATTTTGCGGATCGTCGGGTTGGCGGGTTTAAGAAATATCCAATTCCTAATCGTTGTTTCTTGTGCTTGCACCCTTTTCAATTAGCAATTATCAAGTATGTATAAGATCTTATTTCTAATTATGAAATTAGCAAATGTTAATGCTAAACCAGGATTTGAGGAGATCTCCCATTAATACGCATACAACCAAAATTTCTGGATGGTTATATTATCCCTTCCAAGTGTTAATTTCAAACATCATGGAATGTCATTTGTGTGTCGTCGAGTTGGTCCGTTCATGAAATCTTCAATCCTCGATTTCGAAAATGATTTCGACCGACCATTTCCATATTCCATACTTAACAATTTTCCCAGAATTCCACAAATATACAAATCAGTTGTTGAAATGCCCCATCATGCTCTCTTTCGTTTTACATGTTTCACAGTCAAAAATTCTGATACATAAAATTTGATCGTCGGACACTCACCTCTCCTAAGTTTCCCCCGCAACCTTATTTTGAATACCATTCGACCGCTTTTTAGACCTTTCCATTCATTCCTTTCTCTTCCCCATCCCTGTGACCTTCGCACTTGTCTATAATAAAAAAAATGTTTCTCTCTATATATATATATATATATATATATATATCCTGTTTCTAAATATGAAATTAGTGACATTTAATTCTAATAGCTCATCATGAAGGAACCGTATAGATTGTCATTGATGGGTGAAAGGCTCGAGGATATCAACTATTAATACACATTAAACCAAGATTTGCAGAGGGTTATATTATCTCTTCCGAGTGTTGATTTCAAAATCATGAAATGTTGTTCGCACATCGTCGGCTTGGCACATTCACGAAACCTCCAATCCTTATTTTCTCTTCGTCATACCCGCCACCTTCGCACTTCTAAATATGAAATAAGTAATCTTTACTACTAACAGTTCATCATGCAACACCCATACAGATTGTCATTAATCAACAAAAGGCTTGAGGAGCTTTCCCATTCATAAGCATTGAACCAACAGTTGCAGAGAGTTATAGTATCGCCTCCAATTGTTCATTTCAACCATCGTCTGGAGAAAATGAACATTCTCATAAACCTATGGCATTAGCTTGACAAGAATTCTATGGAGATATAGTGAACATCTTCAGGTGCGAGGACCAGAACTTCCAGTGGTCAGGGCATATTCTTATTACTCATCCCTTGCCTCCCAGAATGAAGTAATTTGGACCTTCGGGATTTCTTGTGCAGGCTATGTACCTAAATTTTTTTACTGTAAGGAGTTGGTCTCTTGGTGTGCTGATAAATTTATTTACGACAAAATAATTATTCCAATGCGGGACCACTCTTTTGTTTCTTTGTCACCTCAGGTATTCCACTAGATGTTAAGATTGTTGGAGCCAACATTGACGTTCAAAGGATAATATTCCAAGCAGTTCCTAACAAAGTATAATAACGGGTTGGACCTATTTCCTGATCTCTTGGAATACCTGATGGTAGTTCCTGAATATATCACAAGCTTGCAGGTTAGTTCATTTATAAATCCATTCCGGGAAATTGTCTAGCTTTTTACAAGAATAATGAGATAGGAGTCCACAACAACTATTTCCTGGATGGCCCTTTATATTTTGTATTTTACAGTTAAGGAACGAGCCATTTTTTATCGGGGCAAGCAAATTTCCCATGAAATATGTTCCCAATTGTCAAGCTTCAAAAAGGATAAGAAATTTTATATGTCATCCTACTTATTTTTTGCGATAGCACATTGCTGCCAATTCCAAAACTGTCTCTATCCAAGAAGATCAATTGGGAATTCGACCTATTAACGTTCTGGTACCCAGCCTTGTGGAAGCACAAGGCCTCCCACTGTTTTTATGAGGTTTTTAATGGATTTGTGTCTGTTTTCAAAGTTTTGTTGTTAGGAGAAGATGCTCCCCGCATATCTGAATAGGAAACCATTTTTTTGGACAGGAAGGGGACACTTGAACATCTGGATAATTACACTATGATAAGGATTTTTGGCTCCATGGGAAAACCTGCTCTCCTTCCATGTCACATTACAGACATAATGTTTGTTACAAAAGTAGCGAGGCAATAAAAATATTCGTTGCATCTATTCCAAGAGAAGAGAAAAAAACAGTTCATTCCTCTGCCTTGGAAATTCGGGGATTTCATGTTTAGGAACATCAACAAAATTGATGAATTTGCAGCCCATTATAGCAACTTGAACCTAAGATATGATGAAAGACTAAGAGGGTTCAATCCCAATAATTTTTTTTTACAACATTTGCAAACACTTGGCTTCAACAATTGTTTTAAAAAAAAACACCTAACCAAAAACAGAGACATTGGTGACAAAACTCCTGCTTCTGATGCCGATGACCTAGACATAGTGCAAAGCAACATTGAATTGTACAAGCAATAGGGAAAAGGCTCGGGTGAGAATAGTGTTCAATCGACGAATAACACTCCCAAAAGTACGACATCCTGGAGCATCGCTCCAATGGCCCACCACAACAACAAAACAACTCAGTGTTCTTCAAACAGAGGAGGAGATAATGACCCTCCTCACCCTAAAACTGATAGTTCTCACAAGCTTCCAGTAGACAAGAAGAGAAAAAAAAATGTGGGACAGGCGAAAGAGCCCGAAATTCAAAGTGAGAAAATGGAGCTTGAGCCTGATCTAGATAGTGTATTCTGCTACCTTGATCAACCTAGAGACGCAATGCATCATAGTCATCCAATGGAAATATATGATACCAAAAATTTTGATGAAGATGAATCCTTCGTGTTCCGGAGCACTATTTTTGAAAGCTTGTCCAAAAAAATGATTATTGAAAAAAAAGATGTAAAAAATAAGAAAGGAAAATCTCGTTCAGAGGTTAACCTTGTGAAGATGCAACCGTCCCAAATCTTTTGACTTCACATAGTGACCACAAATGCACTTGATGATTCCATTGGAGGCATTGAGGCCAAGAATGCCAGACTGAAGGGCCAGGTCAAGTAATTGGAAGAGGCTTTGATTCGTATTTTATTGCTTGTCAATCCTTTGGCAATAGCCATGCCTACCACCCCTGCAACCAAGTTAAAAGCAGGGATGATTTTAGGGGCTAAATTTCGCTCATGGGCTAATTTTCCATGGTTTTTCCAAAAATGAGATTTGTTATTTT
>JZKD02S0761105.1:184668-207772 GCA_000966675.3 Picea glauca
TTTTTTTTCACTTTATATTATAAATGAATTTGTAGGGAAATTCAATCCTCGTTTTACACCATCTATTTTTTGTCTTTTCTAAACTCCACATTAATGATCTTGTTTCATTTATGTGCTGATTTTTTGGATGCAAGGATGAAATGCACATCATCTCCACATCAATCTTGTACCTTATTATTTCATCATTTTCGATGTGATTCCAAGCAAAGTATCACACCAATGTACCTTGGTTTGACACAAACATGATGAAACAATGACACATTCGATGCATAATCGAGTATAGATATGCAAAAATAACATAACACAAATAAAAACAAATAAATTAATATTTTGATTGTCGTATGTTTGACACTAATACAATGCATAAATATCACCGCAAAATCTCGACACACTCTAGAAAAAAACATGAGAAAGTGTTTGAGGGATATAATGGTGCTAAAACCCCATATCGTAGTAGTTAAGGATTAAAAATACTCTGTAACATCATAAGGGAAACTATAATGGTCAACACCATGAGAAAAAAGGGAGACTCATACTTAATCATCAACACCATGAGAAAAAATATGGAAATACTTTATCTACCTTGGCCAAACTCATATTCAGATAAAAAGATTTGGTCCAATAAGTTGGAAAGTTATACTTTTACCATGTCGGCTAAGAAAAATACTTAGATATTGATGAGATATAATATTGAGGAGTATCTTCGGGTGAAATTTGGTTGAAAGAAGTGGGCAAGGGGAAGAATAAATGCAAAAAATATTTCATTAAAGGATGCCCTTCACAAGAAAATATTGAAGAGTGGGGAAGGATGGAATTCCTTATAACCCCCTCCATAGTGATAATTAACATGGATGGGAATTCAAATCCCTTCCATGCCACCACATTCCTCATACATGCAATGAAAAGTGGTCTATTAATCACAACCTTTGAAATAGGTGCCAACATTCTCCCTTCAATTAATGTTTGTCAAGGAGTTCTTCCCTATCATTCTCCACCTGATACTCTTAGAGGTTAAAAAAATAATATTTTCATGAGTGGAGATATGCTGGAAATAGAATCACCAAAATAACTTCAAATCATTCCCTTTGTTAGGGAATTTAACTATCTAATAGAATTGGAGGATTCACTCTATATATGGCGCGATAAAGGCTCCTCTAGTATCAACAACCATTTATTTATCTTAGTAGGTTGATGTGTTGGGTGCTTCTATTTCCCTTCTCCTTCCAATAATATGGACCCACATTGTTTCAAATGCAACGTGGAAGATGAAATTAGGGATCTTTATTGAGCACACAACTACAATCAAGACATAGCAGAGGTGGCCTTCTTATTAGAAACTCACGCAAGGTAGTTAGTTCTCAAAGACTATGCAATCCTCTCGCATTTGGTGATGGATAATCCATTCACACTAGTTGATTCCCAAGCAATCTATATACACATTTAAATGAATGGGAGTTAGAGGTGTGATTCTCAATTCCTAGGATTAAAGAATAAGAGACAAAATTGGATATTGCAATAGATGTACTAGAATATTTGATAATGCACTGGTTGACATTTATTAATTTCCTAGATAAAATATTGGTTCCCCCTCCTTGCTAAGTTCTTAAACCTTTGGAGGACATTGTAGAAAATTTAGGTTCCACAACTCGAATGGAGTATGTAAACAGTTCCCAAGGCAAATGTTATATTGTTATTTCCCACTATTAGTTTCTTTTAGGATAGTATGTTAAACAATATAATAATAAACACTTGAAAATAAAGACTTGATTAAGAATTTTAAGACCATATTATTTTATTGCTTTGTCGAATGTTGTAAAATATTGTGTTGTTGATTAATTAATATATGGATGATTTACATTGTTCCAAATACCAGAGGTGTAATCTATTGGATAACACATTAATGCAATTATTATATCAAACCACAATAAGAAAAATATAAAAATCAATATTATTATAAAAAATATTTGATTTTGAGATGATTAATTGAAAATTTGTAAAAAAAACAATTAATTAAAACATATACATATTGATGCATTGTATTATTTTGAACTCAGTACATGATGTGTTCCATAAACTAGAAAACAATGTGTTTTATGAGGTATACACACGGATGCTTATTAATTACATTGAAGTGTTGGTGCTAAAAATTGTGAAAAAACATTGTTTCTTTAAACGACATAATGTATTATTATATTTATCATTTCAAAATATTATGGTGCACATGATTAAAATATGCATTGGTTCTTTACAAATAATATATGCCATGGGGATTTACATATAATATACACACCATTGCTTCATAACAAAGAATGACACCGAAGTCAAATATTGCTAGTGCAATTGATTTCAATGGGCTTTTTTTGTAAGATGACCTAGGTTTGTAACTGTAACATCCCTCTCTTACGCGCATTGTGTGAACTTATTCTTTGAAGACACTTGCGTGAAAGTGATCTGGGTTGTTGAACTATTGGTTGTTTTAATTATGATTATGAGACATTGTGGATTTGATGTTATGTCATTTTTGTTATATTTACATATACAAGTGCTATTGACTGGGTTCTCGTGAGTGTGTAGGACTCTGGACATTGAGGATGCAGAGGCATCAATGAAACCCCTTGGACTCCAGATCGAGTCAGGGAGTGGATTGTTAGGGTTTGAATGTTGTTGATGTGACATATGTACATATGATTAGATATTATGATTGATTATTATTGCTGACAATATTCGTTGATGGATGTAGGATGATGATAGCTTGCCGACCAGAATCACATTTGGAGTAGTGGAGTCACGCACGAAAAATAGAGACATTGAGGGAGAGGTGTGGCAACAAACCTGCCACAACCTACTAGAAGTCATGTCATGGCTCGAACTGTATGTTAATGATTACCTAGTTCGAGAAGACACACGATGCCATGAGAGCAGAATGTGATAGTCACTCATGATGATTCTAAGGGGCTCAGAATTAGGCAATGGCCTTATTCCTTAGAGGTCCTTAGTCTCCCACAAGATCACTTGGTAGAGTATTACTCCCAGGGTTTGACGTCTACCAAATTCAGCCAAGGCATGAGTGGCACCCTTGGAGCACGTAGTGCATCTTGAAGGGCACGTCGTGAAAATAAAACAGAAAGAGGCGAATGGCACCCTTGGAGCACGTAGTTCATCTTGAAGGGGACGTCGTGCAAATAAAACTAAAAGAGGCGAGTGGCACCCTTGGAGCACGTAGTGCGTTCTGAAGCGCATGTCACAATTTTAATTGATAAGTTAATAAACCTAGTTCCTAGAAAACTATGCCTCCTTAGGACCTGGTCGACCTTAAAATAGATGATGGTATGTAAATATTAATAGCTAAAAGTTCCCTTAAAAATTGTCGCCCAACCTAGTGAAATTAAAACCTAGGTCTAAGTAGAACATGTTAATAACGAAAAATTAATAAACATGTAACAAGAAGGGGGGTAAGAAATTCAAACTTAATTATTAAAGTAAAAAAAATTATAATGGAGGATTAAATTTATTAAAGGGGGTAAATGGTTGTTTTTATCTACACTTGCTAAATTGATTTTTAGTTAAAAAGGAAAAAGGGGGAAACTTAAAAGAAAGGAAACTTAAAGAAAAAGGGAAACTTAAAGAAAAGGGGAAACTTAAAGAAAAAGTTGAATGTCCAACTCAGTAAAGAATATAGCCTTTGGAACTTTCTATTTATGAACTCAACTAGGAATTAAGTAAGGCGTAAGTAATTTAATAATTGTAATGGAATAATGGGACACCGAGGATATTTTTTAGGTGGGTGAGGGAAATAGGAATAATTAATTAATTAATAAATTGATTTTTCGGTGGAACTAGGGGATCGGGCAAAATGTGTACAGGGAAGGTTGTTCCTAATTAAATAAATGAAAAAAGAATCTAATGAGGGTTTGGGAAACTAATGACTAAGAAACTCTATAAAGGAGATGACGGAGGAGGAGTTTGGAACACATATGACTTCCGTAATGTTACGGTGATGAAATTTCATCTTGAATGAATTTTCTCTTGTAGGAGTTGCAATACCCAGCTCGAGTAATGAGTGCGATCTAAAATCAATGCTTAGCAATATCGCACTATGATTTCAATTTTATGAAGACCTTTTCTGACCATGCATGTGAATATAAAAGAGACAAAGATTTAAATAATAAAGAGAAATAACATATATCATAAGGAAATCAAGACATCAACAATTGGACACCAGAAGTTGATAATGAAGTTCAACAATATTCTCCTACGTCTCTGGGCCTTTGTCTTCAGTGAGGGAGGCTTCTCTATTTAAAATTCTATGATTACAATCTGTATCAAAATTACATCATACAGGTATTTGACTGACTCAGCTTAATTATGCTCTATCCTAGGAACTTGACACAATAAAAGACACTAAAAAAGGAGTAATAGAACTCCCAGAAACTACCTCCAAATCTCAACTACTCTTCATTGCTCAAGACAACTTGACCTTGGCAAGTTCTTCCTCAACTTGCTTCAAGCTTCTTGGTTTCTTCTTTTCTATTTCAAACCTCAAAATGGATTTTTTTATATAGCCATGAGGTAGAGGGATCAAATCCCAACATCCCACTTCTTGTGGCACTCAAATTGGTCCAATATCCACCAAGATATTGCAAAATTAACCAAAACTGTCCAAAAATCAGTGAGAAAATCACTAAACTATAGCTAAAAACCCATTTTAGCAATAATATGGGCATAATCCCCCATTATAGGCATGCACCCCTAATTACTCGGTCACATGGAAACTAAAAATGGCCAAGCGGCAACCTAAAGGGTTGTGCGCTAGCCCTTACTCCGCGGGTATAGGTCACATGGTAGTTTAATAGGACTGTGCCCCATACTAAGCGCTAACCACTAATTATTTCCTATGCCCATATCATAGCTCCAAGTCACATGGAATCCCCTGAATCCAGGGGATGATCCCCGTGCTATCAACTTAACACTTTTCACTAGGTTTTATGGCGTCAGATCCATGACCAGGGGCTGCGACCAGGGGCTAGGGCTAGACCTCAACTCCATACCTCCACCCATAATATACAAAAAATCAAAGTTATATATAACTTTGTTGCAATGGCTTAAAAAGAAAATCCTATGGTGCAATGTTGTTCGAACCTTTACGAAGGAGCTAGGTTGGGTAGAGAGGTTTGGTGTTTGAAACCCCTAGACTCATGCAATTTTTGCAAACAAAACAATGAATGAGTAATCATGTGCCACGTGGTAGCCCACATCTGGGCCATGTGGCAGTCCATGTCTGGGCCACATGGCACCACAACATTTTACAATATCTTACCACTTGTCATTTTTCGGATGGTCAATGTGTCAGCACACTTGTCCAGTTAGCAACCGTATCTGTCACTTGTCTACGCCATACCCTGCTATGTGTCACCATACGGTAGGGCCACATAGAACTTGTACGATCATGCCATGTGTCACCCTTTGGCCAGTGGTGACACGTGCCACGTATTGGTTAGTCCACGTCAGTTGTATGGATCCTCTACCATGTTAGTTGTACGGCTTGCCAATTGTTCCTTTGCCATGTCTCCATGTCAGCATGATGTCATCATTGATGTTTTGACTATTGACTTGTTGACTTTTTGCCTATTTGGCAGAACGATAAAAACTTGATATCAGGAGCATACGATGTCTTCTTGAGCCTATTCAAGTTGTGTTGGGTTCATATCAACAAGTCCTACACACACTTATATTTTGAATCCATCTTGAGAACATTTATTTTTAGGCCTTTTTGAGCCCCATCAAGCTCCTGGATCTGAATCTGGATCACGCCTTCCCACTAAATACATTTTGGTACCCAAAAGGTTTATTACATGAATATAATATATCCTTACATCATTTGACTAATAAAAGACAACCTAGACTTAACATTAACTAGAGCCAATAAGTGATTTCATAAAGCAAATGACTTTTATTACATCAATGAAAATGACACTAACTCGATTTACATATAGGGCATAAAATATGCCCAGTTCTAGGAGGATGACCCATCTCCTATCAACGGAGTCCTGAGGTCGTTCCTATGCTTCTCTGTAGCATCCTCCTCTTTCCCTTCTACAGTGTCCTTCTGTTCCTCTGCAACGACCTTCTGTCTTTATACAACATCGTTCTTTTTCTCTGGCCCTTTAGGATTTATTTAGTGTCGCAACCCTAGATGCAACTTCCAACAATTATCTTCCCAATGTCCATTCTTTTGACAATGCGAGAAAGTATTTCATGCTCGAATGAATTTGATGGAACCTTGCCGTGATTGAGTTGAATCCCCATTGGATTTATTTGACTCCTACCTTGGCTAAGATGACTTTGGTTGTAGATTCTTCTTGACCTGCAGTGTTGTGTCATCGAGTCTTAGCGTACTTCTCGTCGCCGTGATATTTTTCCTGTATACTTTTTGTCTCCAATAGTCTGCAACATAATGGTTATGGAAGCTACAAAATGTGCATGGAATTTTTCTTTTGATAAGTTCCATGACTCTAGCATGCTCATCAGTAAAGGTGGGTGAAGGGGATTTATACCTTTCAACTTTTACCTTTCTTTCATGACTCATTGTTTGCATCGTTGCTGGCTCAAGTTGCTTTCTTTCCTTGACAAATTTGAAGCCATTTCGGTGTCAGCTCTGGATGTCACTCCCAATAGTGGTCAACATCATGTCAAAACTTCTAACAGTGTTAGCAACAAACCACCAGACTGTCATCATCAGAAGATTCTCCTGCATAACCCAATCCTTCACGGAGTGGTCGTTCTTGCACTTCAATCAACTCAACTATGCCTTGACCATAATTTCCAAGGCCTTTCCCTTTCCTATATATGAACTTGGATAGAATTATCATACCAATTCATTTGGTATGTTTCTCAAATGGTGCAATATCCTGATAGTCAGAAACCACTTCTTGATCAACTACACATGAAGCTGGAGTGTATTGAATGCTTTTGTTGACGAAGAGAATGTGCCATTGGCCTCTCTTACTGACTGTTCCTCAACCAGAGTAGCAGGAGTATATGAATCCTCCTCATCGGATTGCCTATGGAATGGATGAAGTCCATCATCCCTAACATGGCTCGGGCTTCTAACTAAAGGACTTCCTCCAACTGGCCTTTCTTCCGTTGCTAACATCATTGCTCAAATTCTTTTCCTGTCTTCCTCAAGCATTTGCACCAATCATCACAGCTCAACATTTTCTCACTAAATCATTTGGTTAATCTCCTTGAGCTCTTGGAGTTTGTATGTCTTCAATATTTTCCCCATATTCACAATTCCTACAAAATTCATCCTGCTTTGATACCACTTGATCTGAAATCAGTGCTTAGAAATATCCCACTATGATTTTAACTTTATCAAGACCTTTTCTGACAATGCATGTGAATATAAAAGAGACAAGGAATTAAATAATAAAGAGAAATAACATATATCACAAGGAAATCAAATCATCAACAATTGAACACTAGAAGTTGATAATGGAGTTTGGAAATCTCCGCCTACGTCTCTGGGCCTTTGTCTTCAGTGAGGGAGGCTTCTCTATTCAAAATTCAATGCTTCTAATCTATATCAAAATTACATAATATAGGTCTTTGAATAACTTAGCTAAATTATTCTCTGTCCCAAGAACCTGTCGCAATAGACGACATTGAAAAAGGAGTAATATAACTCCCAAAAACTTCCTCCAAAGCTCAACTACTCTTCACTACTCAAGTCAACTTGACCTTGGCAAGTTCTTCCTCAACTTGATTAAAGCTTGTTTTCTTCTTCTTTCCTATTTCAAACCTCACAATGGATTGGTTTATATATCCATAAGGTATGGGAATCAAATCCCAACATCCCACTTCTTGTGGCACTCAAATTGGTCCAATATCCACCAAGATATGGCCAAATTAACCAAAACTACCCAAAACTCAGTGAGAAAATCACTAAACTATAATTAAAAACCCATTTTAGAAATAATATAGGCATAATCCCCTAATATAGGAATGTGACCCTAATTACTCGATCACATGGAAACTAAAAATGGCCAAGCACCAGCCCAAAGGGTTGCGCTGGCCCTTTCTCCGCATGTATAGGCCACATGGTAGTTTAATAGGACCGCACCCCATACTAAGTGTTAACCACCAACTATTTCCCACGCCCATATTGTAGCTCCAAGTTACATGGAATCCCCCAAATCCAGGGGTCAATCCCCATGCTATCAACTTAACACTTTGCACCGAGTTTTATGGTGTTAGAATCACGACCGGGGGTTGGGGATAGACCCCAACCCCATACCTCTACCCAGAATATACAACAAATCAAAGTTATATATAAATTTGTTGCAATGGATTAACAAGAAAATCCAATGGTGCAATGTTGTTCAATCATTTATGAAGGTGCTAGGATGGGTAGAGAGGTTCGGTGTTCTAAACCCCTAGACACATACAATATTTGCAAATGAAACAATGAACCAGTAACCAGGTGCCACATGGAAGCCCACGTCTGGGCCACGTGGCACCAAAAAATTTTCTAATACCTTACCACTTGTCATCTATCAGATGGTCCATGTGTCATCACACTTGTCTAGTCAACAACCCTATCTTCCACCTGTCTGTGGCATACCCTACCACGTGTCACCATACGATAGGGCCATGTGGCACCTGTACGAGCATGACATGCGTCACCCTTCCAGTGGTGACATGTGTCACCTCCCAGTTGGTCCACGCAAACTGTATGTATCCTTTGCCATGTTAGCTATACGGCCTTCTAATTATGCCTCTGCCACATGTCACTTTTCCATGTCATCATGATGACATCATGCTAACGTTAGAGTTGGCATTTTTACTGTTGACTTTTTTACTGTCTGGCAGAATGAACAAAATGCGATATCAAGACCATACGATGTTTGTTTGATCCCGTTCAAGTTGCATTGGGTTCATATCAACAAGGCCTACACACATGTCTGTTTTGAAGCCATTATGAGAAAATTGATTTTTAGGCCTTTCTGAGCCCCATCAAGCTCCTCGATCTGAATCTGGATCAGAGTGGTAGCTCGACCTTGCAAGGTGAGATGGTTGCTAGAATTATATGGTATTGTGTGCATGCACCCTTTATGGCTTGGGGGGCTCAAGGGGGAGAAGAGTACCCCTAGCATTAGCTAGGAGGTAGCAGTGAGGTCTCATTGGTCGACAAGTCAGAGTTGGACGGAGAGCGACTGCAGGACAACCGCTTACGGTTCTTCGCATTTGGCCACGGTACCTTTGTGCATAATTTATATTGAATAATAACTTAATTTCTTATTCATGCATTTATTTATTGTCGAAATATCTCTTGCGTAGATGTGGTTGAAAGAAAAAGGCTTTCTTAGTTATGCATATGAATTTCTATTTGGGCGATAGTGCATCATGTGAAATTGCAAAAAAGTCACTAAATTTTTTTGTTTCTGAGCTTGGTTTTTTGTTTTTTTGCGCTTTTATCATCTCTTCCTCTATCCCTTAAGTTATTAGTCTGTGCCTTAGTAGTTGGGCAGGAGCCGAATCGACTATCTTTCACTCTGGTGTTAAAGATTTAGATTCAAATGCCCTTATTTCCTGTGCATGGACAATAAGTGAAGGATAATTTCTTTGCCCAAAAAATTGCTTTTTCTGTAAAGTGAAAACACCTCCTTATTGCTCTGCAATTTTGGTTGCTTTATTCAGCCAATTTATTTTATGATTTCCCAGCTAATTCCTTATTGTGTACAACAAAATTCTTTTTTATTTCTCTGTGATTAATGTTGTTTAATATGGGTCATTCCTTGTCTGATTATACAATGTTCATTGGTAATTGTTTTATGTTTGTTTTTTTTAGTATGCAAATCCTTCCTTGATTTGTTGACTCCCTGGTCTTAAGATGATCTCATCAGTGTAAAACAAAGGATCGACTAGCTAATCGAATTCATATATCTACTTAATAACTGTGTTGTAAATTAGTTCATGATTCCAATGATATGAATTGGATTTTGTGCTAATTAATTTTGTAATAATTCCACTCGCAACAAGCAATTTTTCGTGGTTAAAATATTATTTTTATTGACCCGTTGACCACCCGTGATTAGTCTAACTGTCTCTCTCAAAGTTATCTTGGAATAGCAATGAAATTATGTCATGTTTTGTGTTTGTTTTGGTGTCGAGAATCTGGAGCAAGTAAAATATTCATTGGGGTTATCTGGGTTGAATGTCATTTTTGTAATTGTTAATGCCTACTTTGTATTTTTAGGTATTTTGATGCTCCACCTGGTATACGATTTATGCAAGTTTATTGAGTACGCCTTAAGATACATCCCTATCTCTCATCTTTTGTCTATATTAACACAAAATTTTATAGTTCACAGATTAAATTTTTATCTGGAGACCTGTGTCTAACTACGAGTGAAAGGGTGGTTTAAACCTGGTAGTGTTTGGAGTTCTACTGAATTTATTGGATAATAGTTGTCCTTTGGTTATTGGCTTTATGATTTTTTTGGGTCTATATTGACAAGAGATAAATATGAATTCTTGTGCTCATTGTTGTATTTTCAAATCTATTTAAAACAATAAATATTCAACGATAAAACTTCTATTTAAAACCGTAAATGTTCAGTATCTATTTAAAACAATAAACAATAATTGCGCTCATTGTTGTATATTCAATTCTATGTAAAATAGTAAATATTCAAACAACAATATTCTATTTAAAACAATAAATATTCAATTTCTATTTAAAACAATAAACAATAATAGTGCTCTTTGCTCGTTATAATCTACATTTAATATTAGTTATTTCCTTGTAGAGATTCACCCCCACTGTCCATTGGTAAGGTAAATTTTTAAATCCTAGAACCTTGGTTGATTGCACCTAGATCGTTATAACCAGTAATAATTACCAGAGATCGTAACGCATTGCACTGTGATTTAATTAACCACACCGAGACATAACATTTCACACAGAGGGTCTACTGTTCGAGATTAGCGCTGGTAGGTGGTAATTTAGGAATGTTTTATGTAATGGTGTGGGAAACTGAAATCAAGGCAGGGGACCCAATTTTGTGGTTCAACCGTTTAGATCAATTCTAGTTTTACAGTTAAGGTATTATTATGCACAGTGTGGTATCACTCGCAATCTTAATCTTACCACAGTTTAGAAATTCTTTAGGCTGCAAATTGTCATAATGGTTTACTTTTACTAATGTTACTTTTATTAATGTTATCGCATGTGTTATCGCGTATTACTTGTATTAATATGTTAGGATTATTTACTATTACTAATGTGTCATCATTGGGATAGTTCGATCATTTACACTAATTCATAATGGTTTAACAACTAATGGTTTATTGTTTATTAGTGTAATAGTTTAATGGCTTGCACAAGATTAATGGTTGAGGGTTTAATAGTTTTTTTTCCTAAATTGATTCATAGTTTAACCATTAATTGGTTACTATGTACCTTGTGTCTTAAGTGGAATTGTAAATGGTGGTTGGTCATAATGGTTATACCACATATGATTTCCTTGTAGGAAAACAAGAAATCCTTTGGTTAGTTGCACAATTTCAATTTGAATGATGTCACTTTGTGTCTTGTTGACTTGCTGATTGGGTGCTTGGGTATAGTCGTCGAGTACTTTTGACAGTTAATTTGGTATCCTAGCGTGAGGGAGTTTTCTTGGTTTAAAGGTATAGATATGTGATGTTGCATCATGGTCACTGTCAGACCTATCGCCTTGTGACAACATGATTCCTGATGAGGGGATCATTGCATGCCCTAATTGATAGATGCGAATGATAACCTGGCCTGAGTCTTGTGCTTCCCGATGTGAGCCTATTTTTCGATGTAATTGAGGTTGGTACTTGGTTCTGTAATGCCTTAATGTGATTGGCTTTGCTCTCCGTAGAGGCTTCTGGTTACTGGTCGTCGAATCTGTTGTGACGGGATTGTCGGTGTTTCCCCTTAGATTGTAGGCATTGTCTTTCCTGTGTCGGGTGGGTAGTCATTTTTATTTTTCGAATTGATTATCGCATGTTTTTTCCATGTCCATGATGTGATAGTATGTTGGGTCGTTGTTGTCTGTTGCCTGATTGGCATGCATTGTGTTCTTCATCAAGTTGTGTTAATTAATTATTGTCGTTGTTTCCTTCCTACTAAAAACAACAAAAAAAATTACAATTGCATTGCATCACATGTAGTCGTAAGTACCAGGGTCGTTACATATGGTATCAGAGTGGGTTCAACCCTGCGACTATGGATCACCGTGATTTACACTGTAGTAAACCCTTAAGTAATAACCTAGCACTAATTAAAACTTTAATGTGTCCATGCGGTGATCTTGATTAGAGGACACCACAGAGGTTCACAACGTGGTGCCATGGAAGGAGGTGCGACGCCTCCAGATGTGCCCGTGCCCTCAGAGTCTAACCCCCAAGGGGGAAGAAAAAGTCCTTGGGTTGGATTAGATTGATGTAAGTGATGATGATGGTCTGACAAGGCCCTTCCAGGTAACTTCATAGGCCTTGATTCACCATCTGTAATGAGATGAGACCAGGGCACCTGTATCCCTGCAGGTCCACAACGTGCCCCATCCAATATTGTTAACATTCACTGAGAGATCGAGAGGGATAAGTTCTCAAGTCCACAAGTGTCATGGATGGCTCAGCCATGAAGGCATGGATGGCTCAGCCATGAAGGCATGGCTGGAGAGAAAGGAAATGTGCTTCACGCTTCACGATTGCAACCTCCATCATGAAGGTCCACAGGGCGGCCTCTCAACTAAAGGGGAATGATCCTCTATGATGGAAGACACTCCTTCCACAATTGAACATGGCAGTCGAAGACATGTCATGGGAACTATTTGAGTAATAGTTCTAGGAGAGGTATCTGTGAGAGGAATTCATTGAGAGTCATCTCAACAATTTCAATGCCTTGAGACAAGGTGGCCATATGAGGCCTATTTTATGGAGTTTCTTCGGTATGATCCGCACCTGAATACCGAGAAAATTAAGGTCAACAGGTTCATTTTTGGACTTAATGTCAAAATTCATGCAAAGGTTAGGATTTGAATGCCTCAAACCTTTCATGATGTTGTCCAGAAGGCCCTCATAGAAGAGGAGGATATTATCAGTGGGGTTCAGAGAAAGACTCCAACGAGATCAACGGGGTAGGTGTCATCTGGTGCACAACAAAATCAGACATCAGCTAGACATTCACCAAGATATTGTGGCTTCCAAAGAGGATCCACTTTCCCTACACCTCGACGACCAATGCCTCAGAAGAAAAATCCTTACATAGCACCACAACAACACCGACTGGAGCAACAACAGTTTAGTCCTGTTCAACTAGAACATACCAAAGTTCCAGGCTGGTGGGTCGTCAACTTCTACTTCGGGTACTAGGAGTACTGGACTGAAGAAAGGGTGTTGGAAATGTGGAGAGCCACATTACCAGTGTGGCTTCCCAGTGGAGAGGACCAGACCCTTAGCATTATGATAGATCCAGGTGCTACCAAATTTTTTATTTCTGGTACAATGCTAAAAAGAATTAAGGTAAAGGCAATCGAATAAAACAATTTTATCTTTGTAGAAATGTCTTTGGGAACCAAACAAAAGGTTGGAGGGAAGGTTAGGGGATGTAGCCTTAACCTGGGATATTTTGTCACCAGGTCCAACCTGTACATCACAATATTAGGATCTTATGACATCATGATCGCTATGGACTGGTTGGAATCACATGAGGTGATAGTCAACTATAAGATGAAATGGTTGAGCTTGGTCGATGATGAGGGACAGAGATGTGTGATTGTAGGTCAGAACTAGGGAGTTTCCCTAAGGTTCATCTCTTCCTTGCAACTATGAAAGAGCATGCACAAGGGATGTAATCTTTACGTGATCCTTGCGTTAAATGAGAAGGGAGTAGCAGAAGTTCTAGAACACTTTCTGGTGGTGAGAGAATTTGCAGACGTGTTCTCGGAGGAGTTACCTGGGATGTCGCCATAGAGGGAATTGGATATTACCATATAACTAAAACTTTGGAGTGAACTGATAACATGAATGCCTTATCGGATGTCGACCCCAGAGTTAGAGGAGTTGAAAATGAAACTGAAGGAGTTGTTGGACCTGGGACTTATACGTCCAAGTGTGTCACTGTGGGGTGTGCCTCTTAAATTAATCTGGAAGAAGGATGGGTCGTGGAGACTCTTCTTGAATACCATCAAATATTCCCAGATGACATTTTGATATTTTCTCAGATGACAGAAGAACAAAAGGAACTTTTTCGCTTAGTAATACAGTGTTGCGAGAGAACAATTACGGGAAATGGTCGCAAATCTATCGAAGATTCACTACTTAGGGCATGTCATCTCCGATGAAGGTATCACTATAGATCCAACAAAGTTTGAGGCTATTATGGAATGGCCTATGTGAAGGATGTCCTCGAAGTGCGTAGCTTCATGGGTTTAGTGGGATACTATTGACAATTTGTCGAGGGTTTTTCAAAGACAACAAATCCGATTACAAAATTGCAGAAGAAGAACAAAAAGTTTGTTTGGACCGAGAAATGCGCAAAGGCATTTTAGAGGCTCAAGGAGTTTTTGAAGACAACACCAACACTAAAGGTCCCTGACATGGACGCAGAATTCTTGGTATGCACTAATGCATCCAAGGAAGTCTTAGGTAGAGTCTTTATGGAAGACAGTCTAGTGATCTCTTACATCTCAATAAAGTTAAGAAGGCATGAGGAGAACTATGCGACACAGGATTTCAAGTTTCTAGCCATTGTATATGCCTTGAGATTTTGGAGACATTACCCTATTGGATGGAAATTCAAACTAAAAATGAACCACTGTGGACTGCACCACATCTTTACGCAAGCGAATTGAACGTGCGACAACGACGTTGGTCAGAATTTCTTAGCGAGTATGATTTCGAGATTACTTACACAAAAGGGATAGTGAACAGAGTGGTGGATGTGTTGAGTCGAAGACCACAAATATTTTTGTTGATGCCTCTTTAGACGAATATACGTGAAAATATTCTAACTTTATGACGTGATGATGACTGGTACAAAGAGGTCAAGGATTTTATTGGAAAAAACCCAATGATGGTACCAAAATCTGAAGGATTTACTATGGACAATGCCAAATTATTGAGATTTAAAAATCTAATTTATGTACCGCCCAATGAAAATTTGAGGAGTTTGATCCTAAATGAGGCTCATAGAGCAGTGTACATGGATCATCCTGGAGTCACGAAGGTGAGGGAAGACCTTAAACCCTTATTCTTCTGGAAAGGAATGAAGGAAGACATATTCAAATACATGACAATATGTCTAGAATGTCAGTAGGTGAAGTATGAAAATAAACATTCAACATGATTACTAAGGCCGCACACTATTCTGAAATCAAAATGGGAGGTCATTCGATGGATTTCATTGTTGGATTTCCACTGACGACAAGGAGACATGACTTGATTTTTGTGGTAGTCGACACTTTGAAGAAGAGTGCTCATTTATTTTCCTGTGCGTACAATGTATCAAGCACCTGACATAGATAAAGTTTTCATCAGCGAGATTGTGAGGCTACATGGCATGCCTAAGAGGATTATATCCAATAGAGTATCAGTGTTTACAGGACGAGTTTGGACTAGTTTCCAAGAGGACTTGGCAACCCAGCTTAACTTTAGTACTGTAGATCACCTGGAGATAGATGGGCAGACTAAAAGAACAAACCAAATCTTGGAGGACATGTCGTGTATGTACATGATGTACCGACAAAATCATTGGGGAGAATTCTTTCCACTAGTGGAATTTTCATATAACAAAGTTATCAAAGAACCATTGAGATGGCACCTTTTGAGTTTCTTTATGGGCGATCATGTTGGATGCCTTTGAGTTTGGGATCGGCTTGACGATAGGGTCCTGGTGGGACTCGAAGAGATCCAAGAAATGGAATACCAAATGAAAACCCAAAGATAGAGGATAAAGGAAGCACAATATTTGTAGAAGAGTTATGTCGATGCACATCGTATTGATCGTATTTATGAAGTTGGCGATCGAGTCTTCTTGCGGGTGAAACCTCACAAGAGTTTGAAAAAGTTTGGAAAGGGTGCTAAACTCTCTCCTAGGTTCATGGGTTCCTTTGAGATTGTGGAAAAGAGAGGGCCCGTGGCATATTGCCTAGCCTTTCCTGATTCTTTGAGGCATATGCACGATGTCTTTCACATCTCTGTTTTGAGACATTATGTTAGTGATCTTACACATGTTGTTGACATCCTTTCAGGTATCAGATGATGGTGCATTCACGACAGAGGTGATATGTATCCTGGACCATCGCATTCGAAAACTATGACATCGAATAGTAGATCAGGTCAAGGTCCAGTGGGACAACCATAGTCCACACTCAGTGACCTGGGAGGATGCATATGATATGTGTTAGGAGTTCCCGTTTTTGTTAATAGCTAGACTTATGATATTTTGATACGCTTTATTTCAACACTTACATACTATGAAACTTCAGGATGAAGTTTAAAACAAGAGGGGGTGTATGTAGCATCCCGCTCTTGCTCGCATTGACTAAACTTATTCTTTGAGGACACTTGCGTGAAAGTGATTCAGGTCATTGTACTATTGTATGTTTTGATTATGTTTATGAGACATTGTGGATTTGATGTTAAGTCATTTTTGTTATATTTATATCAATAGGTGTTATTGACTGGGTTACCCTGATTATGCAGGACTTTGTACATTGAGGATGCAGAGGCATCTATGAAACCCCTTATACTCTATATCGAGTTAGGGAGTGGACTATTAGGATTTGAATGTTGTTGATGTGACATATGTACATATGATTAGATGTTATGATGATTGATTATTATTGCTAACATGATTCGTTGGTGGATGCAGGCAGACGATAGATTTTCAACTAGACTCACATTTGGAGTAGAGGGGTCACACATGACAACTAGAGACATTGAGGGAGAGGTGTGGCAACAACCCTGCCACAACCTACTAGCACTCCCACCGTGGCTCGAACTGTAGGTTAATGATTACCTAGTTCGAGAATACCCACAATGTTGTGAGGGTAGATTGTGATAGTCACTCACTATGATTATAAGGGGCATGCAATAAGGTAGGGGCCTTATTCCTTATAGGCCCTTAGTATCCCACACAATCATTTGGTGGAGTATTGACTCCATGGGTTTGACATCTACCAAAATTATTCATTCAAGAGGCGAGTGACACCCTTGGAGCACGTAGTGCGTCTTGAAGGGCACGCCACACAAATAAAATAGAATGAGGTGAGTGGCACCCTTGGATCACGTAGTGTTTCTTGAAGGGAACATCGTGCAAAGAAAAAATAAAGACGCGAGTGGAACCCTTGGAGCACATAGTGCGTCGTGAAGGGCATGTCATGATTTTAATTGATAAGTTAATAAACCTAGTGCCTATAAAACTATGCCTCCTTAGGACCTGTTCGACCTTAAAATAGATGATGGTATGAGTAAATATTAATAACTAAAATTTCCCTTAAAAATTATCGCCCAACATGTTGATAAAGAAAAACTTAATAAACATGTAAAAAGAAGGGGGGTAAGAAATTCAAACTTAATTATTAAAGCAAGAAAAATTATAATGGAGGATTAAATTTATTAAAATGGGTAAATGGTTGTTTTTATCTACACTTGCTAAATTGATTTTTAGTTAAAAAAGAAAAAGGGGGAATCTTAAAAGAAAAGGAAACTTAAAGAAAAAGGGAAACTTAAAGAAAAGGGGAAACTTAAAGAAAAAGTTGAATGTCTAACCTAGTAAGGAATCTAACATTTGGAACTTTCTATTTATGAACTCAACTAGGAATTAAGTAAGTCATAAGTCATTAAAGAATTGTAAGGGAATAATGGGACACCAGGGAGGATTTTTGGGAACGCTTTTAGGTGGGTGAGGGAAATAGAAATAATTAATTAATTAATTAATTGATTTTTCGGTGCAACTAGGGGATCAGACAACATGTGTACGGGCAATGCTTTTCCTAATTAAATAAATGAAAAATGAATCTAAAGGGTTTGGGAAACTAATGACTAAGAAACTTTATAAAAGATATGGCTTGCGTAATGTTACACTAATGAAATTTTATCTTGACTGAAATTTCTCTTGTGAGAGTTGGGATACCCAACTTGGGTAACGAGTGGTAGCTCGACGTTGCGAGGCACGTTGGGTCCTAGAATTATCTAGTATTGTGTATGTGGACCCTTTGCGAATCAGGGGGCTCAAGGGGAAGAAGAGTACCCCTAGCATTGGATGGGAGGTACTGGTGAGGTCTCATCGGTCGACAAGCTGGAGTTGTATAGAGCGTGAGCGTGGGATAACCACTTTCGGTTCTTCACATTTGGCCATGGTACGCTTGTGCATAATTTATATTGAATAATAGATTAATTTCTTGTTCATGCATTTATTTATTGTTGAAATCTTGGTGGCATAGATGCGGTTAAAATAAAAAGTTTTGCTTAGTTATGCATATGAATTTCTATCTGGGCGATAGTGCGCCATGTGAAATTGCAAAAGGGTCACTAAAATTTTATGTTTTTGAGCTTGTTTTTTTTTTTTGCGTTTTTATCTTCTATTCCTTTATCCCTTAAGTTATTAGTCTGTGCCTGAGAAGTCGACCAGGAGTCGAGTCAACTATCTTTCACTTTGGTGTTAAATATTTAGATTCAAATGCCCTGCTTTCCTGTGCATGGATGATAAGTGAAGGATAATTTCTCTGCCCAACAAATTCCTTTTTGTGTACAGTGAAAACACCTCCTTATTGCTTTGTGATTCTAGTTTCTTTATTCAGCCAATTTAATTTTTGATTGTCTGACTAATTCCTTATTGTGTACAATGAAATGCTTATTTATTTATATGCGATTACTGTTGTTTAATATGGGTCGTTCCTTGTCTGATTATACAACGTTCATTGCTAATTGTTTTATGTTGTTTTTTTTTAGTATGTGGATCCTTCCTTGATTTGTTGACTCATTTGTCTTAAGATGATCTGATCATTGTAAAACAAAGGATCGAATAGCTAATCGAATTTGTATATATACTTAATAACCGTTTTGTAAATTAGTTCAAATGATTCCAATGATATGAATTGGATTTTCTAATAATTCCACTCGCAAAAAGGATTTTTTCATGGTTAAAATCTTATTTTTATTGACCCGTTGACCACCCGTGATTAGTCTATCTGTCTCTCTCAAATTTCTCTTGGACTAGTGATGAAATTATGTCATGTTTTGTGTTTGTTTTTTGGATGAGAATCTGGAGCAAGTGAAATCTTCATTGGGGCTATCTCGGTTGAATGTCGGTTTTGTAATTGTCAATGCCTACTTTGTATTTTTAGGTATTCTGATGCTCCACCTGGTACACGATTTATGCAAGTTGATTGAGTACACGTTAAGATACATCCCTATCTCTCATCTTCTATCTAGATTAACACAAAATTTTATAGTTCACGGATTAAATTTTTATCTGAAGACTTGTGTCTAACTATGAGTGAAGGGGTGGTTTAAACCTGGTAGTGTTTTGAGTTCTACTGAATTTATTTGATAATAGTTGTCCTTTGGTTATTGGATTTATGATTTTTTTGGTTTGATATTGAAAAGAGATCAATTTGAATGGTTGCGCTCAGTTTTGTATTTTCAAATCTATTTAAAATAGTAAATATTCAACAGTAAATATTCCATTTAAAACTGTAAATGTTCTGTCTCTATTTAAAACAATAAACAATAATTGCGCTCATTGTTGTATATTCAATTCTATGTAAAACAATAAGTATTCAAATTGTAATATTCTATTTAAAAAAGTAAACAATAATAACTCTCTTTGCTTGTTATAATCTGCATTTAATATTAGTTATTTCCTTGTAGAGATTCTCCCCCACTGTTCGTTGGTAAGGTAAATTTTTAAATCCTAGAACCTTGTTTGATTGCTCCTAGATCCTTATAACCGGTAATAATTACCAGATATCATAATGCATTTCACTACTATTTAATTAACCATGCTAATACATAACGTTTCACACAGAGGTTTATGCTATTGGGGGTTAGCACTGGCAGGTGGTAATTTAGGAATTTTTTATGTAATGGCATGGGTAGTTGAAATCAAGGCAGGGGACCCACTTTTGTGGTTAAACCATTTGGATAAATTTTGGTTTTACAGTTAAGGTATTATTATGCACAATGTGGTATTTCTCGCAATCTTAATCTTACCACAATTTAGAAATTCTTTAGGTTGCAAAATTTCATAATTCTTTACTTTTACTAATGTTACTTTTATTAATGTTATCACATGTGTTATCACGTATTACATGTGTTAATATGTTAGGCTTATTTATTGTTACTAATATGTCATTGTTGGGATAGTTCTCTCACTTTCACTTAGTCATAATGGTTTTACAACTAATGGTTTATGGTTTATTAGTGTAATAGTTTAATGGCTTGCACAAGATTAATGGTTGAGGGTTTAATATTTTTTTGGCTAAATTGATTAATATTTAAATTGTTAATTGGTTACTATGTGTCTTGTGTCTTAAGTGGAATTGTAAATGGTGGTTGGTCATAATGGTTACACCACATATGATTGCCTTGTAGGAAAATAGGAAATCCTTCAGTTAGTTGTGCAATTTAAATTTGAATGATGTCACCTTGCATCTTGTTGAATTCCTGATTGGGTGCTTTGGTATAGTCGCTGAGTATTTTTGACAGTTAATTTGGTCTCCTAGCAAAGGGAGTTTGCTTGGTTTAAAGGTCTAGATATGTGATGTTGTGTCATGGTCAATGTCACGCCTATCGCCTTGTGACGACATGATTCCTAATGAGGGGATCATTGGACACCCTGATTGATAGATGTGAATGATAACCTGGCCCGAGTCTTGTGCTTCCCAATGTGGGTGTATTGTTTTATGTAGTTGAGGTTGGTACTTGGTTCTGTAACCCCTTAATGTGATTGGATTTACTCGCCGTAGAGGTTTCTGGTTACTAGTTTTTGAGGCCATTGTGACGGGATTGTCGATGTTTCCCCTTAGATTGTAGGCATTGTCTTTCTTGTGTCGGGTGTGTATCCTTTTTTATTTGTTGATTTGATTATCGCATGTTTCGTCCAGTTGCATGATGTGCTAGTATGTTGGGTCATTCTTGTTTGTTCCCTGATTGGTGTGTGTTGTGTTCATCATCAAGTTGTGTTGATTAATTTTTGTCATAAGTACCGGGGTCATTATCATAACTCAGATAGTTGGGAGGAGACACCTAAAATCCATGCATGCTAAGGGTTGTGTGGCCTAGGCTGAGTGAAATCCATAAGTGATTTTGACGGCTTAGAGACTACTAAGTTTTATTTTCTTAGACCATAGGCTAGTCCTGCAAGTCACAGACAAACTAACAAAAAAAAAAACAAATAATGGCATCGACATCTCACCTCAAATATTTGAAATTTCACTTCCCTCCGGTGCACATGGTAATATAGGCATTGGTGTGTAAAAATTATATGGGCCTTGGTGTGCCATAAAACAAAAGGAATGACCCAATTTGTAATATTTATATGAGCATTGGTGTTGCATACAGAAAATAATATGGATCGATGTGTACATAATCCCAAAAAGAATCGGTGCTTCATACAACAAAAAAGGTGGAACCAATGCATAATAATTACAAGAGCACCGATGCTTTTTAGGTTTATGTATGCACTAGTGCAGGTTATTTAAGAATGCACTATTATGTTTTACTAATACAAGCACCAACAAAAAAACGTCTGCTAAAACCTTTGCTTGACCAATTTTTTTTAGTTATATGGAACATTAGTTAAAACCTCCACTACAAATAGTAGAGTTTTTTTTGAAAATTTTGCCCAATCTTGTAATACTAAAAACCTCTGGAAAAACCTTTTCTACAAGGTGTTTTCGTTATAGTGACATAAATCCTATTTTGTTTTAAATTTACAATTTTTTTTTAAATATCAGGTAAATGACAAAAGCCTTACCTTTGATCCCGTGAAGTTCCACAAATATCTCTTGCACACTCTTTTTGAGTGATCCCATAAGTCCCTTTTATATACAAGAAGCTCTTCCCCAAACCCTAATGTGAAAATGAAATGAGGGGGGGTGGGCAGGATCTTTTTTCACTTTATATTATAAATGAATAGGGGGGTGGGGGGCTCTTTTTTCACTTTATATTATAAATGAATAGGTAGGGAAATTAAATCCTCATTTTACACCATCTATTTTTTGGCTTTTCTAAACTCCACATTAATGATCTTGTTTCATTTACGTGTTGATTTTTTGGATGTAAGGATGAAATGCACATCATCTCCACATCAATCTTGCACCTTATTATTTCATCATTTTCGATGTGATTCCAAGCAAAGTATCACATCAATGTCCCTTGGTTTGACACAAACATGATGAAAACATGACACATTTGATGCATAATCGAGTATAGATATGCAAAAACAACATAATAAAAATAAAAACAAATAAATTAATCTTTTGATTATTGTATGTTTGACACTAATACAATGCAGAAATATCACCAAGAAATCTCGACACACTCTAACAAAAAAACATGAGCAAGTGTTTGAGGGATATAATGATGCTAAAACCCCATATCGTAGTAGTTAAGTATTAAAAATACTCTGAAACATCATAAGGGAAACTATAATGGTAATAGGAGACTCATACTTAATCATCAACACCATGAGAAAAAAAGATGGAAATAATTTATCTACTTTGGTCAAACTCATATTAAAATAAAAAGAAAAAGTTTGGTCCAACAATCTAAAAAGTTATACTTTTACCATCTCTGCTAGGAAACATATTTAGATATTGATGAGATAGAAAATTAAGGAGTATCTTTGGGTGAAAGTTGGTTGAAAGAAGTGGGCAAGGAGAAGAATAAATGCAACAAAGATTTCATTAAATGATGTCCTTCACAGGAAAATCTTGAAGAGCGGGGAAGGAGGGAATTCCTTATAACCCCCTCCATAGTGATAATGAACATGGATGGGAATTCAAATCCCTTCCATGCCACCACATTCCTCACACATGCAATGACAAGTAGTCTATTAATCACA
>JZKD02S0761216.1:0-16246 GCA_000966675.3 Picea glauca
ATAATCATCCGTGGAGTTACTTATTCCATTTGTCCATCCGTGGCCTGACATATATAAAATTCCTAACCACAACAAGAGAGTCTCGAGGCAACTATCAAGCAAACTACCTATTGTCACCTCGGAGGCCTTGCCCCACACTTCAAACTATGGAAAATAGGTATCCTAGTCTAGGGGGGAATCCCTAATTTCAAACTAGCTAAATCGCATAGAAGTGGGACGTCAAATAATTTATATTGATGATGAATTATTAATCAAACAAACACCTTTTCTTTGAAGTGTGAAAATTAAAGTATGTCGAGTGTTTTCTTGATCAACAACCAATGTTACACAAGTTTCCAAGACGTAGATTTAGGAATAAACCATGAACTTGTGCTAGAGTGCTGGAAATGTTTGTTCAACTCACAATGACAAAATGAAATATGAGTATTACATCAAGCGCTCAATGATGTCAAATTTATAGAATTCCACCACATTGGCATCTGAAAACATTAGTAACCGTGAAGTGTATCATCATAAAATTGCCATGTAATTCGAGACTTGTTGACTTAAAGATGTGTTCCATGTATGAAATAAATGCTAGCATCATAGCTCATCAAATGCATATATGAACAAGATACAAAATACAAGCAGATCTATAGGAATTTTATACTTGATTTTCCATATTTAATACTGTTGTATGAATTACAGATCTGCTTGATGTGCTTGGACTGATTTAAATCATCATCATAATTTGCCCAAACATTCACGATATGAGATAAATGTTTTAATTGATTAAGTATTGAAATGTGTGAATTATGTCCATTGAAAACATTGTCAATATAAAAAGAGATTTAGCACTCATTATTATGTAGTGCATGATACCCAAACTAGCATTTAGATGAATTAACCAAAATCTGTTTATGGAACCGAAATTTACACCAGCAATGATGCTTAGTAAATGAAGGTTTATTTTCTTATAGTATGAAAGTCACAAAATGATCCTTAACCATGAAGATTGTCAGCATACTAGATCAACTTTAACCCTGTTATTATGTCTTAATAAACCAATGATTATGCCCAAATCTAGATCTTCTTTACTGTCATCAAACCAAATTTTAAACCATGAGTAATTCCAGCAAGAAATGATTGCATGGAGGATTTAGTTCAAAGTTATTTCACTTTCAGATCACCATTCACAATAAACTTGAAAGAGGTTTATAATGAGAATTTCATTGGTTTATGCATTGCATGTTCCATAAGACCAATACCATTAGATAAACCATATGTATTTGCAAAATGATGTTGCTTAATTAGATTCCAAGAGCGTGTGAATTAGTTAGGCTTTATGCATTAAGATTTAGGTATACAAAATGAATCAGACTTTAGCCAATGATATTGTCATCAAGACAACGTTAAGATCTAGCTTGCAATCCTTATTACCAGTCTCAAAACAGTAGCTGGTATCAGAGTTATGTGTGCTTGATATCAACACTTATCCAAACCAGTGTTGCAAACATCGGCATCAGAAAAATATCGCTGAGGGTCCAAAAACGAAAATATCGACAACATCGGGGAAAATATCGGAAAATGTTGTAAGAATGAAAAACAATGTTGTAAGAATGAAAATATCGGAAAATATCGCGACCCTGATTTTGAAGATAATATCGCAAACATTGCGATATTATCGAGATGTTGGTAACACTGATCCAAACCCTTAATCCTTATGTGATATACCAGCATGTAAAACTAGAGCAAAACTTTAAGAAACATTGAGGGTTAGTTTGCTCCATAGGAAAGTTAAGAGCACAGATTCAATGAAACCGGCCAACAGAAACCCTCAAAATTGAATATTCTCCAACAAATAGATTTTAGGTACAATTTAGCATACCATAGATTAAGTGACATTTCAAATAAACGTGTTAAAACTCTTAAAACAGTGAGAATTTCAACAAGCAAACCCTGTTGTCAAAGTGAGCCATTGATCTATTTAAGTAGGTCGTTTCATGATTAAAGCTATTGATCTGGTATATAAAGGGCATTAGAACATAAGTAAAGTGAAATGTTTCCAAGAGTAGATGCTAAGGATATCAAACCAACACTTAAAACCTTCAATAAAATAATAAACCAGCTTGCAGTATTAGTTTTAGTGTGATTCTTTTGGCCTCAATAAGCAAGTCTTTGTTCATCTTATGCCATTGATTTGATATTTATGATGATTTAGAGAAAAAAGTATCAAAATGCTTGAAGAAAGTAATGACAATATGTGTCAAACCCTTGTTGATTATTCTAATACTTAAGGCATCAAGTAGATCTATAAACCATAAAAATATTAACCATGAGACATTGCATTAGTCTTCCTAACCATTTATAGATCTACAAAAGATTAGGAAAATTAAAACATTAGATCCAAGATATAATACAAAACGTTTTTAATGACTAAGCATGAAAGATAAAACGTTTTGCAAAGATAAATTTAAGTCTAACTTAGATCTAAACATTGAGTTCAATAGACTTGAAGATACAACCTAGATCTAGGAATATGAACATTGAAACCTTAGATTGCTAGAACAATAAAATGAGAAGGGATTTTTTTTAAAAGTTAGGTTGAGGAAGTCAAAGAATAGACTAGGCCTACCCAACTTGGGCTATGTGGTCTTCTGATCCAGCATAAGTGTTGTTCATGCATCCTATGTATTGAAGTCACATGCACCATTAACCGATTTCCCTATGAGCATCAAACAAGATACTTGAAAGTCTCAAGTATGATTGTGGAGGTTGGTCCTATGAGAATCCAACCTAAGTACTACAATGTGAAATCTAAACCTATTCTAGTGCAAGAGGGTAGAACCTTGGGATGCCCACACTCAATGCAAAATAAGTCTTAATGTAAATGATCACAAGGAACAAGATAAGAAGAACTATACCTTAATTGTCTTCTCAATGTGGCATTGTGCCTCCTATGACTTCGTATTATCTCCTTCTCTAGCATACCTACATTAAAAAAGCTATCTTCCACTATACTCTTGAAAAAACACTAAAGAATAGACAAGATTACACAATAGCTTTGACAAGGAAAGACTATCTTTTTTCCATTATTCTCCAACAAAAATACGAGTGAAAGGTCTCTTATAAAGGAGAAAACCTCTACTGAATCATAAATAAAATAATCTAGCTTTAGAAGCCTCCATGCCCAAAATAGAAACTCTCCAACAAACTTAGATAGAAATACAATAAAAAAATGTGGGCCAATATGCAACAACTCCTCAAAATAGTGTGCTATCTCAAAGCCATGGTCTAAAACCACCATGAGAAATAAAATAATGAAATAAGTTGTGCACCCTCCTAAAATGCTCCAACAACCTCATACAAGTCATATATCTAGTCAACAAAGGGCCCAAGAAAGAGTGTTCCCTCCTAACCACCTTCAAGAATCAAGGAATAAATGATATAATGTAGAAGAGTAGCCAACTAAGAGAGTTGCACTCCACAAGAAGATAGCTAACAATGACATCTATGGCACTAAGAAAGAGGTGCTCCATCATGTGAGTGTTCCAATAGGGAAATAACCACTTAAACAAACTTCATAACCAATCGTAACAACTGGTCCAAGTGTGTAACAACCTCATAATTGACCCCAACAAACCCACACGTGTGGTCAACAAGACCAAATAAGCGACACATGTGAGAGGATATTTCCATGAAAGCAAGTGTGCCCTCCTAGAATTGTCCAAGTGGCACATGATGATGATGTGGAGTCCTTGTCATCATCCAATGCATTGTCACGGATTAATGGAACATATCCCAATGTAGTGTCACGAATCTTAGGAAAAATGACACGAATCTCAATGTGTGTGTGCAGGTACATAGATACCAAGGCAGTGTCACAAATTCGAAGGCAATGTCATGAATCTCAAGGAAAGTACAAAATATCAAGACATGATACATGGATCCCAAAGTGTAGATGTCACCCTTGATACATTTACATGGTCTTGAACTTATGATTATTGTAACAACCCCACTATAATCCCCGGTTTAATTAATGCATAATGTAGATATGAATGTGGCTATGGCCAAACAATGTAATATGTGAAATGCATTTTTTTAATTATAATAAGTATATAATGTGATACCAATTGTTGGGGATATGGACATAGATGGGGATGATTAATCCACAAGAAAATGAGGAATGTCGAGGGAGTGTCTAAGAGGGGTCCAAGAGAGAAATTAGATATGGGTATTAATTCAAACCCATATTTATGAATTGTATTATCGTTTGGGGATAACTTTGTATTTTTTGTTCGAGTGTATGAGAGTCCAATCATTAAACTTATGTAAGAGGGTGAGTGTATAAGTCACATCCCATAGTTATTAGAAGCATAGGTTTGAGGTACATCAACATTGGGAAGAGTGAGTAGTCAATTTTCTTAGGAGAAGAGAGGAAATCCGTATGGGTAATAATAGACAATTTTACACATGGATTTTTTCATGAACAACAAGCAGAGAAAAGGGGAGAACAACTTGGGAGATGAAGAAAGAAGGATGTGTGAAGTTTGGAGCATTCTGGAGCGTTTATGGAGTATTTTGGAGCTGAAGACTGAAGAGCTAGGTTGTCATGCCTGAAGAGTGAACTCCTGAGTGAGTTGCATTGTAACAACAAGTGGTTGTTGTTGTTTTTGCTTGTGGTTTTCTTGGTAGTGAGTTCCCTTAGGTTCCCAACAGAGATATGCATGGTTACATGTGCTAGAGTGAGTCTGATAAACGAAAGAGAGGTCTAATGGACTAAGAGTGGTGAACGGGTACATTCCTTGGGTTGGGTAGGTCAAGAGGAAGAGAGCTGGAGGAAATTTGATATAGTTGTAGGAGAATACCAATGGGTTGTGGGATATTGATTTGTGAGTGGATTGTTAGAGGAACCCTTCTCATGTGGATTTCTATCCCCATCTCGGAGGTGACTCGTTGTTTAGATTTGAAACAAAAAGTATATGATTGGGTGGAACGTCCTTCCCAAGCAACTGGTTGCACAAAATTTTTAAAAATATAAGTATTTATCTATTTTTTTGAGTTATTCCATGAGTTTAATTATTGTGCTTAACTCTATGTATGTGAATGGTTTATTTTCTTTTGTGAATGAGTTTAATAGTTTCATTCATGTTCATTTAGAATGTTGTAGATGCATTTCATTATGGGTATCATAATCTAATTAAATATGTCTATAAATTGTATCTTGTAAGCTACAAGAATTATTTAGTAGAAGAAAACTTTGATTTTATGTGTATTTCCATGTAGTAATGTTCCTCGGTTAATATGGGGGACGTTATAGATTGGTATTAGAGCTCAAGGTTCAACATTGAGCTTGTATGGGCCACGAGCCAGCCCGAATTGAACAAATTTGTGGTTTCTTATTTCATCTTGTGATGAATTTGGGGGAAAATGGTGAATCGAAGTGAAATCCCCAAATTATGAGTAGATTTCAAGTTTAAGTGCTCCAAAGTAGGGAAGAAGAAATTTTATGGTACCGAGTTACAGGTTACAGATTCGATTTTGGCCTCGAGAGTCGAAATCTTGTGTGTTTCATGACAACCATGAAGTTTGGTATTCGACAACCTAGATTAAATTCAACCATGTAGATCCACGGTTGAGACTCAATCATAGATGGCCCGAATAGGGCATTCCCGATAGGCCTTCAGAAGAAAGTTTTGAAAAATCCTTGGAGACAGACACGAGGTTGAGTTTGATGGCACGAACCCGAAATAACAAGATTCGTTGGTTGGAAGTTCCCTTAGTTGTTAGTGTTGAAATTAGTGTAGCTATAAGAGACATTCTCTGGGAGGATTCAATAAAACCCTAGCTGAGATCTAGGGTCCCCAGTGCACTCTTGGGGTTTTTGGTTTGGTACCAAGCAGTTAGAGCCATGGAATAAGACTCTAGTAAGGGCCCCTAATATATTGTTGGGGTTCTTGGTCAAGGACAAAGTAGTAAGTCCCTAGATGTGTTCTAGGGCCCCTAGATGTGTTCCAGGGAATCCTTGCCCGGTGCTTGGATTGATCCTTGGATGTGCTCCTTGGTGGTTGATGATATAAGTACCTAGATGTGTTCTAGGGCCCTTGAATGTGTTCCACGGAATCCTTTATCGGTGCTTATATTGATCCTTGGATGTGTTCCTTGGATTGATTGATCCCCAGAGTGTTTCTCTTCAACATTCTCTACTGATGATGTGGATATTTTTGTCTCTTCATTGTTCTTGTTGAGTTTGACGATTTTTTATCTCAATGTGACAACTTCTTCTTCAAGCTTCTCAACCTCTTCTTTTTTCTTCATCATCTGAATCTTCATGACTTCTTCTCTTCGTTGTTCTTCTTCAAGTTGGATCTTTAAGAAGATAATTTATTTTTCAAGTCTTCTTTCTTCTTGATCAAATTCTGATTCAAGTTGATTTAAGTCCTCAGTTATTTCCTTAAGATGATCTGTCAAAATATTTTCTCTTTTCTCAGCTTCCTTTATTTCGGCTTCCAGACATTGCTTCTCTTCCATTGCTTCGTTTATTAGTGCTTCTATCTCATCTTCCAAACATTGTTTTTCTTCCATTGACCTTTGTATGTTTCTCCAATCTTTTTGGCTTCTTCTAGCTGAGATTTTAGTTTCATGATGACCTATTGGGCTTCTTCAGAACTATCTTGAGAATTCTTCTTGACTAATTGTTCCTCAGGAGACTTGTTTTTCTTCCTTTCTTTTGTCAATTCGTCTAAAGCATTGATCAACTATGCTTCAAGGTCTTCTATGCCTTCTTCACAATATTCTTCTTTTGAATATGTCTGACATGATTAACATCTTTCTTCTTGTTATGTTCTTACATCTTCTTTATCATTCTCTATATTTGTGATGGGAGATTCCTCAAAGTAGATATTATGTAACTTATCCCAAATTTCTTTAACTGAAAAACATTTTTCAACATTTTATCTTACCAGATCATGTAATCTTTCTAAGATGAAATCCATTGTTAATTTGTTGTTTCTTTTCAATTCCTTCTTGATTGCAATATTTGGTTTCTTAGTAGCGATATATCCTGTAACAATTGATTTCCAAACATCATATCCCTATGCATGTAAAAATGTTTTCATTTTGATATTCCACATCTCATAGTTCTGACCACTATGACCATCAAACCATGGTATTCCATTATATGTGTATGCACTATTCTTGATTTCCATGATCTACCTTTCAGTGGTTAAATTGTTTCCTGAAGTAACCTTCTCTGAAACCAATTGATGGAATATTGAGAAGGGGGGATGAATCAATATGAACACTTTTACCACTTTTAACCACAATATATAAACTTCAACTTAATCAATGGTATATCATCGTTATATCATCAATATATCATCAGTGTATCATGAACATATAGACATAAGAAACATCACATAAAGTACACAATACACCAGAATTTACGTGGAAACCTAAACAGGAGAAAACCACATAATACTTTCTTATATATCAAAGAATACATTAATTGGAAAGACCAACATCTCAATTCTCCAACTACAACTATAAGGAGGCTACAACCCCCTATTTACAGGCTCCAACCTGAAGGAAGCTACAACTCTATGAAATCTCTAGCTCCAACTAGAAGGAGGATACAACCCCCTGATTCTCAGGCTCCATCATAAAGGAAGCTCCAACTCCCCGATTCTTCGGCTCCAACCGGAAGATGAATACAACCCCCCTTCATTTCCTCGTCTTATTTCCCTGAAATATAAATGTAGACCAAATTGTTGGGTATGTGTTATATTATTTGCACAATTAGTAGTGACTGCATTGCGCCAGGTTCATAGGGGGGTTTGAGGGGGGGTGCGGGGGGGGAATCCCCCCACACGAGCGTTCGAGGGTGCTTCCCTGAAGAAATTTGTTTGCCTCGGGAAACATGTTGCATTTTTTCCTCGTTTTCGTGTTGCCTCAATTTTTGTGTCCATTGTTGGGCGGTTTTTCGGTACATGGTCTTTTGTCGATGGTTTTCTATTTTCGGTTAAGGAATTAGGGTTGTTGACTAATCTAGGTCATTTGGTTAGGGTTTTGGATGCCACTGGCTCCTATATGTATATAGTATTGTAAACAATGTATCACTATGAATGAATATAGAATATGTTGGTTTTCCCGGTTTGGGTTTCCAGGGGAAAAATCTCTGTGTAATGTATGTATATTCCATTGTATTTTTTCTGTTCTTTTACTGAAAATTTGTTTGCAATAAATATTGTACAAGATTGAAATCTACATTTGGTATCAGAGCTTTGTTGGCTTCAGGGGGACACCTTTGTGGTCAAGGGTTTGGCTCGGGACTATGATAAGCCTTGTTATAGTGAGAGATCTGTGGTATTGATTTTTCAGGTGAAAATAAATGGCGATCAATTCGAAAATGGAGATCGAGAAGTTTAATGGGAAAAGTTTTGAGTTGTGGAAGCTCAAGATGGAAGATTTGTTGGTGGACAGAGATCAGTGGATTGTGGTAGATCCAGGTATTGCACCTACAAGAACTTCAGCAGATGACTGGAAACATTTGTATCAGAAAGCAAAGAGCACAATCCGACTGTGTCTCTCAGATTCAGTATTACTAAATGTGTCAGAGGAAGCTACAACCAAGGATTTATGGGATAATTTGGGGAATTTGTATCAATCTAAGTCCCTAGTAAATAAACTATTCATGAGAAAGAAGGTGTATAACCCGAGGATGAGATATGGAGACTCGGTGGAAGAGCATTTGAATGCCTTCAATATTGTGGTAATTTAGTTAGTATATGTTGAGATTAAAATTTCAAATGAAGATAAGTGTATCAGTTTACTATGTTCTTTACCATACTCGTGGGATAGTCTGTTTGTGGCCATAGGTAGTAATACAACTGCCTTGAAGTTTGATGAATTGGTTTCATGCATGTTGTCGGAGGAGATGAGACAAAAGATTATGGAAGGACAGAGTACATACACATTATTTTCAAGAGGATGCTCCCAGAAAATAAATAGATCTAAGTTCTCAAGTGGGAGATCTAAGTCCAAGGGTAGATATAAATCTCTCAGAAAGTTTGTAAAGGTATGTTGGAGATGTGGAAAAGAAAGGCACTACAAGAAGCAGTGTAGATCCAAAGTTGAGAAAAAAAAAAAGGTATCTAAAGAATCTCCTTCTACAGAAGAAAATACCTCCAAGGAAGAAGGAGGGGATGTGTACTTGGATTCTTCAAGCACACATGCAAATCATGAGGCATGGTTGGTTGACTCAGGTGCAACCTTTCATATGACTCCCCACAGGGAGTGGTTCTGTGAATATGAAAGGTATGATGGAGGTAATATTTTCATAGGTGATGATTCTACAACCAGAATCATAGGACGAGGAAAATTCAAGTTGAGGCTCATAGATGGAAGGATTAGAACATTGCTTGGTGTTCTACACATCCCAGGTTTGGCCAGAAATTTGATTTTTGTAAGTAAAATGGACGATGTAGGGGTAAAAACAATATTTGAAAAGGAAACCTGCAGGATGGTTCGAGGAGCAATGGTGTTGTTGAAGGGAGTTTGGTTTGGAACTATGTATAAGCTGCAAGGAAGCACTATTAGTGATGGGTGTAATAGTTCCATAGTTCATGATATTGGAGTTGAAAAAAAAAGAACTCCTACATTTTCTGGAGAAAAGGTTATGTTGTGGCATCAAAGACTGGGGCATATCGGAGAAAAGGGTCTTCGACTACTACACGGTAAAGGTATGGTTGAATTTATTTCTAACCGCTCTCTGGATTTTGATTTAT
This sequence comes from Picea glauca, assembly GCA_000966675.3. Taxonomy (NCBI): domain Eukaryota; kingdom Viridiplantae; phylum Streptophyta; class Pinopsida; order Pinales; family Pinaceae; genus Picea; species Picea glauca. The sequence continues at coordinate 9,765 of JZKD02S0761216.1, forward strand.
GTGAACATTGTCTATATGGGAAGCAGAATTGGGTAATATTCCCCTCTGGTGCAAGAAGGTCGGAAGGAATTTTACAGCTAGTTCATAGTGATGTTTTTGGACTTGTGTCGGTCCCATTATTGGGAAAAATTGTGTACTATGTCTCATTTATAGATGAATTCTCAAGGAATACTTGGATATATTTCCTCAGGAAGAAATCTAAAGTCTTTGACAGGTTTAAAGAGTTTAAGGATCTTGTTGATAATCAAACATAGAAAAGAATTAAGGTGTTGAGGAAAGATAATGGCGGAGAGTTCCGCGGGAATGAATTTGAAGAATTCTGTAAGAAGTGCGGTATAACAAGGCATAAGACTACTCCATATACACCTCAACAGAATGGAGTTTCAAAAAAGGATGAACAATACGTTGATGGAGAAAGCAAGATGCATGCTCAGTGGTGTCGGGTTAGGGAAAGAATTCTGGGCAGAGGTAGTGGGTATTGCATGTTACCTGGTCAATAGATCACCCTCATTAGTGTTGGATAAAAAGACTCCACAAGAGGTATGGACTGGTAAGAAACCTTCTCTCACACATATCAATGTATTTGGATTTGATGCATATGTTCATGTTCCAAAGGAAAACATGAGTAAGCTAGATAAGAAGGCTAAAAATTGTATCTTTATTGAATATAAAGATGGTCTCAAAGGTTATAATCTTTGGAACCCATAAAATAAGAAGGTAGTGTATAGTCGAGATGTGGTATTTAGAGAAATGAAGGATGTTGTTAAAAAGGAAGTCCTACCAAGTAAGGAAGAACCAGAGAAAATATATTTTGATTTAAAGGATGATGAATCAGACTCTACAGAAGAACATGAATCAGAAGAAGAAGATCCTCATACTCTAGTATTGAGGAGATCAATTCAAGAAAGAATACTACCGGAAAGGTATACTCCATCTGATTTTCGTTCAAATTTTTCTTTGTCTATTAGTGATGATGATCCTAGAACTTTCAAGGAGGCAATGGATTCAAAGGATGGAAATCTCTGGAAAAAGGCCATGGACGAATAAATGACAACCTTGGATAAGAATGAGGCTTGGGATCTAGTGGAGTTGTCGATTGGAAGAAAGTTCATTGGCAACAAATGGGTATTTAAAAATAAGTTGAATACAGAAGGAAAAGTGGAGAAATACAAAGCTCAGTTAGTAGCAAAGGGTTATTCCCAGGTTGAGGGAATTGATTTTGGTGAGATTTTTTCTCTTGTTGCCAAGTTAAATTCTATAAGATTTATTTTTATCTGTTGATGTTTCATTTGATTTTGAAGTAGAACATATGGATGTGAAGACAACATTCCTACATGGGGATCTGGAAGAAGAAATCTATATGAAGCAGCTAGAATGTTTTGTTGTGAAGGGAAAGAAGGAGTTGGTATGCAAGCTGAAAAAGTCCATGTATGGTTTAAAACAATCACCAAGGATGTGTATCAAAAATTTGATACTTATATGTTGGGACTTGGCTTCACAAGAAGCAAAGAGGATCACTGTGTGTATTTTAAATTAATTGGTGATCATTTGATTTATTTGGTCTTGTATGTGAAAACTCAGTTGTCCTCTAAATTTGAAATGAAGGATCTCGGTGTTTCAAATTTCTCTTTGGGCATGGAAATTAAAAGAGATCGGAAAAAGAGGAAACTCTACTTAAATCATAGAAAATATGTCGAGACAATATTGTAGAGGTTTAATATGCAGGAATGTAAACCAGTAAAGGTCCCTATTCATGTTGGTGTAAAGTTATCTATGGATCAGTGTCTCAAGACACAAGAAGAGGGGGAGGGCATGTCTCATGTTCCATATACAAGTGAAATTGGCAGTTTTATGTATGCAATGGTTTGTACTAGACCAGACATTGCACATGTAGTGGGAGTTTTGAGCAGGTATATGTCAAAACCAGGGAAGGAGCATTGGACAACACTAAAAGGGGCTTTTAGATATTTTCATGGCACTGTTATCTATGGATTGTGCTACCAAGAAAGACCGGGATTGGAAAGAATTTTTGATATACATGGATTTTTGGATGCATACTAGGCTCAAGATTTGGATCATATGAGATCTACAAGTGGGTATGTGTTTAACCTGTTTGGAGGAGCAATAAGTTGGATGAGAAAAGACAAGTTGTAGTGGCACTTTCAACTACAGAATTTGAATACATGGCAGCCACTCATGCAAGTAAGGAGGAAATATGGTTACAAATATTGTGTTCAGATATTGGGTTGGTACATTAAGCTGTAAGGATATATTGTTACAGTCAGAGTGCAATTTTTCTGGCGAAGAACCCGACTAATCATTCAAAGACAAAGCATATTGATATTCAATATTACTTTGTGAGAGACATGGTTGAAGAAAAGAAAGTATTGTTGATGAAGGTGGACACTTTGAAAAATGTTGCAGATTCATTAACAAAATCTATGAGCACTGAGAAGTTCTCTTGGTGTAGAGGAATCAATGGGCATTGTTTCCCTAGATTGTTGATTATGTAACCCTACAACCCCCTGTATGCAAAGAAAACAACAAGTGGGAGAATGTTGGGTATGTGTTATATTATTTGCACAAGTAGTAGTGGATGTGTTGCATCGGGTGCGCAGGGGGGTTTGAGGGGGGGTGCAGGGGGGATAAATCCCCCTAGAATTTTTTTTGCCTCAAGAAACGTGTCACATTTTTCCTTGTTTTCGTGTTTCCTCGATTTCCATGTCCATTGTTGGGAGATTTTTCGACGTGTGGTTTTTTTTCCAATGGATTTCTATTTTTGGTTAAGAAATTAGGGTTGTTGACTAATCCAGGTCATTGGGTTAGGGTTTTGGATGTCGTTGGCTCCTATATATATATTGTATTGTAAAAAATGTATCACTATGAATGAATATAGAATATGTTGGTTTTCCCAGTTTGGGTTTCCAAGGGAAAAATCTCTGTGTAATGTTTGTATTTTCCATTGTATCTTTTTTGTTATTTTACTGAAAATATGTTTGCAGTAAATATTGTACAAGGTTAAAATCTACACACACTGTTACTACCACAATCAATATCACTATCATTGTCACTTCCATCGTCACATCAACATGTAACTTGTCAACCTGTCATTGTCACTGATACTCAACCAGATCCTCTCACATGGATCATATACCAAGGAAACCTCTCAACTAGATGTCCAACATCATCAACACACCATCACAAGACATGTGTTTCAACCATGTACCAAAGCATGTACCAAACCATAAACTTGTACCATACCAAACATCAATCATGTACCACAACCTGTACCACACCTAGTGCATCAACCATGCACCAATACCTGTATCAAACTGCACATCAACCATGCACCTTAACCTATACCAAATCATGCATCAACCATGCACCATAACCTGTACCATATGCCTCAACCATCAACCATGTACATCAAGACCATGTCAAGTACCAATAATGTACCATACCAAGTACCATAACACTCAACCATGACATACACCATGTACCATAGGATATACCAAACAAGTGCTATCAATGATGTATCTCAACAAAGTACCAACATAACCAAGATATGTATCTCATACATGTGTTGTCATATACCAAGTGTAGTCCTCAACAATGTATCAATATCAATGACAACGATACATCATGTGCCAATGCTTCAAGAGTATACCAAGAATAAGCCTCATGCATATAACATCATCACCATGTAGCGAAATTAGATACCAATATACCAATACAACCAAGATGTACTACTACTCAATGTACCATACTAATATCACCAAGATGTACCATGCATCAACAAGACATGCCTCTCAAGCATGTACCATACCAGCACCAAGCATAAACAATACTCACATAAGTATGCATGTGACCTATAATTGACTTGTTGTATTGTAACACTGACCTGTAGCACTGTCACAACCTTAAACAACCCGGTACCAACATTTCCCCCAAATTTTCCTTACCCTCACGGGACTAAGACTCCCTGTCATGTCGGGCCTCGCATGGCATCACTTAGGAAACCCACAAGGGTGCCTCATGTGACACCCTTACGTTGATGAACAAGGGCCTGATAAATTAGGGTTACATAGAAACCCTATCACTTTGCAACTCCGAACTTTTTCTCTTTCCTCGCACTTTTTTCGCTTCCTCATACTTTCCATCAAATTCACCAATAGACCAAAATACTAGACTATAACATTCTCACAAGATAGATATTCAATGTAAGTTTGTGTGTCCTTATGAGAGGCTCCTTGAGGTGTTTATATACTTTTTCATTGTAGAATTTTTCCTTATTTTTAGGGCTTCTTTAATTCCCTGTTACAACCACTTTACCCATTCATTAATTCACTTGTAACCAACAAGGGGCTTCTTAACCATTCTTTAGGGCTTCTAACTTCACAAGGCCATATCTCCCTAACCGTGAGGAACCACATGGCGTGCCACCTATCACCAGAAACAAAACGTCGAGGACTATCCATCTATGAGTGTCTTACATGCATTTACATTGTCCTTCATGTCCATATTACTCAACCAAATACGGGTAGTGTAACCACACCTATGGGCTTCATATAGACTTCAACAAATGCACCCATCACATCTATTGACATCAACCACTCTATCAATGACAACTAACTCACCATCAATCTCAACCATATCTCTAAGGATTCCAGACTTCTCCAAGGGTTGACATCAATGACAACTAATGGTCCAAACCAATTGTCCAACAAAAATGTCATTTGATGCCTCAAAATGGCCTTGGAAGGTTCTGGATCCCAATTTTCCAAACTGGGACCTACCACTAAAATGGCCCTGCAAGTTTATTCCTCCAATTTTTCCACTTTGAATGATTGATATAGATGAAAAACAATATAATGATCCAATCTGGATTAGAGAAGTTGTTTCAAAAAGACTTGTTCGAAAGGTTGGGCATGTTTTGGCATCCGAAGAAGTTCATCCAACCGAGTTAAAGGTTAGGCCTTTTTATTGTCTAAGAATATCTGGATTGTCAAACGCGATCAATCTCAGTTGTTATGTTTCTCAGAAAGGTCCATTCCGGAAGCTCGAGGGTAACTTCACTTTCTGATAAAGTCAGTCTAACCGAGTTAACAAGTGTGCAACTTGGGAACTTGAGATGGTCGTGGTTGTTGATCGACATGATTGTTGACCATCTAATCTATCAGAAAAGCATGTTGTCTTGGAAGGGATGAGGGTTGAACATAATCCCAAGTCAATTTCCAAATTAGTGCACCATGTCAAAGGAAATGTCAGCAAAGGCTGGCAAATAAAAAAAGTTCCACGAAGCAGTCGGGTGCAGGTCCTCGGGAGGTTGGTTTCTGATGGTTTTAGAAAGGAGTGTTTATGATGGCTTCAGAAGGGATGGTTCTTGATAGTCTTCAGAAGAAGGTTATTGAAAGGTTTTTTCGAGGAGAAGGTTTCTGATGGTTGAGTCTGAGAGTGTGATCTCGATAGGCTATTGAAGTTCGGAGTTTAGAAAAGTCAATGGACAAGGCAAACCCCATTTTTGATAGACGTTTTTTTTAGAAGAGTCTAACACTGTTCAGATTCTATATTTCAGAAGGATCTATGAGAGGGGGAGAGTTATTTGTTCCGGTAGGAAGAACCTGTTATCACATAGAATTGCAAGGGTCAAAAAGTCTTTTAGTTTTTTATTTTGAGTCATAGGTGTTCAAGGTTTTATGTCCCTTTTCCATAGTCATATTTCATTTTTTGGTATGAATAAGATAAGGTTAGTTTGGCTTCAGTCTAAAGAGTCATTGGGTCATGTCTTGCTATCATAACATTTGGATAAAACCTTCATGAGTCACATCTTTGAAATTGTTCATCATCATCCTGACATGTCACTTCCTCCATGTTGTACGTTGACCCATCCTTTTGTCACCTTTACCCATTAAGATGTCAAATCAAATCTGATTTGTACGCGACTAACTCACTAGGAGAGTTCACAATGCATTCAAAGGTACATCTTGCATTCATAGCCATCATCGCATTTATGGGTCATGTAAACTAAATATCTCCTTGTTTTCGGAGCTAATTTTTAAACCAATATCCGAGGATTATGTCATGAATGATTTTAAATATTTTCTCCAAGTGTACAAATAATTTTTCAGCTTGGCGCTGCGAACTGGTGCTATAGACAGGCGCTACAAACTCAGTGTTGCGAACTGGCTGAAGAAGATGAGTTGGAGGTTGGGCTACTTGCAGAGACCATTGTGCAACCTCAAAGATTCCAGCTTGCAATTCAAGGCCACTAGGTACTCCATGAGAATTTGTACCTTATTTGAAGGTCAAGAAAGGGTTGGTTAGTTGTTTTTCCTTTTTGGCGTTGCGAACTGGTGATAGGCATTGTGAACTGTCTCATTTACTTGATGACAAGTTCCCAAACCCATTTGCATGTTCTCTATACCTTGCTCATTAAGTTATAAGTATCCCTGGGTTCTAGCCACCTTTCCCAATAATCCATT